>JAGGNK010007138.1:26216-72530 GCA_017590115.1 Montifringilla adamsi | reverse complement strand
CGGGGGACCGGGGGGGGAACGGGCAAAAATAAAAAAAAAAAAGGACAGAAGAGGTGACCCCCAGTCCCAGGGACAGCGATCTGAGGGATGGGGGATCCAGGGGGGATTTGTGCAGGTTTTGGGTGGAAACCCCTCAATTTCCCCCGATTTTTTCATGGAATGCGGGATGGGGACGGAGCGGGGACGCCCCGAGGGGTCCCGACCGTGGATTTTGGGGTGATCCAGGGGTGGATTTAACCCCGGAGGGTCCGGGGGGCAGGAGCAGGGCTGGGAATATCCCGGGAGAGGAGGAAAAACGGGATGAGAAAAACTCAGCCGCTGCTTTTCGCCATTCCAAGCGGGAAAAGCAGAGCGGGGAAGGGAACGGGAGCCCGGAGCCGGCAGCTCCCGGCCCGCCCCGGTAATTTGGGATGGCCGGATCCCAAAAAAAAAAAAAAAAAGACGGGAAAAGGACGTGCCAGCACGTCGGGATCTCGGAGAGGCTTTTTTTGGGGGGGGATATTCCCCCCAAAACTCCTAAAAACCCCACAGGGGAGCGGGAGGGGGAGGATTCGGGATTATATTTTGATTTTTTTGGGATTTTTTTTTGGGGATATTTGGGGATATTCTACCCCTTCCCTCCGGGAATAAGGAGCTGGAAAGGCCCCTGGGAAGCCGCTTTTGGTTTTTTTTTTTTGTTTCTTTGAAAGAATGGAAAATGTAATGACAGGCTCTGAATGAAAAGGATAAAAGGAAGCAGCTGGAAAGGCCCTAAATAGAGAAAAATCCACCCAAAAATAAAGCAGGACGAGAGGGAACAGGGGGTGAAAAGGGGAAGGAAAGGATTTGGGAAACCCTTTGCAGGCCCTGTCCCCAAATGGGGCATCCCCGGGGACCCCAAAGCAGAGGACCCCAAAACTGAGCATCCCTGGGGACCCCAAAACTGAGCATTCCGGGGACCCCGAATCAGGGAATCCCTGGGGACCCCAAAACTGAGCATCCCCGGGGACCCCAAAACTGAGCATCCCCGGGGACCCCGAATCAGGGAATCCCTGGGGACCCCAAAACTGAGCATCCCCGGGGACCCCAAAACTGAACATCCCCGGGGACTCCGAATCAGGGAATCCTTGGGGACCCCAAATCGAGGTTTTCCTGGGGACCCCAAATTCCCAGGGCACCCAGAGCATCCCTGGGGATTATGGATTGGATCATTCCAGGGAACCCCAAATCAGATAATTCCTGGGAATCCCGAACTGGAGCATCCCTGGGAACCCCAAAACTGAGCGTCCCAGGGACCCCGAATCATGGAATCCCTGGGGATCCCAAATTGGAGCATTCCTGAAACCCCAAATCAGGGAACCCCGGACCTGAGCATCCCTGGGGATCCCAAATCTGGGAATCCCTGGGAATCCTGAATAAGTGCATTTCAGGAACCCCAAATTAGGGAACCCCGGACCTGAGCATCCCTGGGGACCCCAAATCTGGGAATCCCTGGGAAATCCCGAATTGGATTGTTCCAGGGAACCCCAAATCAGGGAATCCCGACCTGGAGCATCCCTGGGGACCCCAAACTGGAACCTGTGAGAATCCCAAACCGGAGCATTCCGGCCGATCCAGCTGTGGAATTCCAGCTGTGGAATTCCAGCCCGTCTGGCCAAGAGGCGCCGCTGCGCTCCCGCCCTTCCCTCTGCCGGGAGCCGGGAAAAACCCTGATCCCAAAAAATCCCTGATCCCAAAAACCCCCAATCCCAAAACCCCCGAACCCAAAAACCCTCAATCCCAAAATCTCCTGATCCTCAAAAATCCCTGACCTCAAAAACCCCAATCCCTAAAATCCCAAATATCCCCAAAATCCCTGATCCCCAAAAATCCCCGACCCCAAAAATCCCTGATCCCCAAAAAATCCCCAATCCCAAAAATCCCCAACCCCAAAAACCCCAATGCCAAAATTCCCTAATCCCCAAAAATCCCTGATCCCCCAAAACCCCAATTCCCTAACCCCCAAAAATCCCTGATCCCCAAAAACCCCAATCCCAAAACTTCCCAATCCCTAAAATCCCCAAAATCCTTGACCCCAAAATACTCCGATACCCAAATCCCAAAAATCCCTAACCCAAAAAACCCCGATCCCCAAAAAAACCAATCCCAAAAATCCCCCATCCCCAAAACCCCAGATCCCAAAAAATCCCCAATCCCAAAAATTCCTGACCCCAAAAACCCCAATCCCCCAAATCCTAAAAATCCCAAAAATCCCCGACCCCAAAAACCCCAATCCCCAAAATCCCAAAAATCCCAATCCCAAAAATCCCTATCCCCAAAATCCCCAAAATCCCCAAGCCCAAAAGTCCCCAATCCCAAAAAATTCCCCAACACATTTGTGTTTTTTCCAAGGTATTTTATTTTGTTTTTCAGCCGCTTCTGGAAAAAACATCCCGGTTTTTATTTTGCTTTTTCCAGCTATTTTTGAACCTTTTTTTTTTTGGCTTCTTTTCCCTCTCCGTGGCTCCAGCCCATAAATAACAATAATAACAACATTTTTAAAGCCTTTTCGCTGACACTTCACCGGCCCTGCCAGAGCCTTTTCATTCTCCAGATGGCGAAAAAAAGGGAAAAAAAATTCCTTAAATATCCCTATTTTTGGGATATTTTTTGGGATATTTTGGGGTATTTTTGGAGTATTTTTGGGGATATTTTTGGGATTTTTTGGGGTGTTTTGGGGGTGTTTTTGGAGTGTTTTTGGGGTATTTTTCGGATTTTGAAAAATATTTTTGGGGTGGTTTTGGGATACTTTTTTAATATTTTTCGGATGAATTTGGGAAATCTTTGGGGTGTTTTTGGGATGGGCAGGGAGGAAGGTGCCAGGGTTTTGGGGTTCCCGAGGGTCCCCCTGGTGGTGTCACACCCGAGGGGGGGGGGGGGGGAAACTGAGGCACGGAAAGAAAAACATTAAAGAATTTAGGAAAAATCGAACTTTAAGAAACTTTTTCTCTTTAAAGAATTAAAGAAAAATTCAATTAATTTTTAAAAGTAGAATATTGATCGAACTTCCAAATTTCTGCGAAATTCTCAGAGCTCCTCTCCAAAATTTGGGTGATTTTATTCCCGAAAAATTTACATATTCATAGGCTCACCCAATAGGCTCATGCATATTCATTATCTGACCACGCCCACCCAGCTCCGTATTGGTTGGAATCTGAAATTCGAGAAAATCTCAAAATTTTGGGTGTTTAAGGCCAAATTTGGGAGAGAATTTCCCCAAATCGCTTGGGGAAAGTTTTCCTTGGAGAAAATTGGAAAATTTGGGTGGGAATTAAAGGCAGGATTCGATCCCGGGGCTGATCGGGGGGGCCGTGCTGCTTTTGTGGGGCTGGGGTCACCCCTGCCGGCCCTGTGTCCCCTCTCCTGTGTCCCCTCTCCTGGCCCTGTGTCCCCTCTCCTGTGTCACCTCCTGTGTCCCCTCTCCTGTGTCCCCTCCTGTGTCCCCTCTCCTGTGTCACCTCTCCTGGCCCGGGGTTACCTCCAGGTCACGGGGATCGAGGGCCAGTTGATGGCACTGGTGGCACCGGGCAGTGCCGGTTTGGGGACACTGGGGACACTGGTGGCACTTGGTGGCGCTGGTGGCGCTGGGCAGTGCCAGTTCTGGCCACTGGGGGGCGCTGAGTGCTGTGGCCCTGCCCCCCGAGTGTGACGTCACCGCCGTGATGGGCGTCACCCCAAAACCATCCCCGACCCCAAATCCCCCAACCCGAAACCCCCATTCCCAATCCCAAATCCTGAATTCTCAACCCCAAATCCCCAATGCCAACCCCCCCCATTCCCATTCCCATTCCCAACCCCTCATTCCCAATCCCAAATCCCACAGCCCCCGTTCCCATCCCAAATCCCCCATTCCCAATCCCACAGACCCCAACCCTCCCAGTGCAGTCCGGGGGGCGTCCCGGGGCTGTCCCCAAATCCCGGTGGGTGCTGTCCCCAGTCCCCGTGGGTGCTGTCCCCAACCCCGGTGGTGCCACCCTTGTCCCCGTGCCCACCCCCAGGCCTGTGGCCGCTGGCCGGGCCCGGGTGGCACCAGGGTGTCCTCGTCCTGCACCGTGCCATGAGCGGCTTGGGGACAGCCCCGGGCCACCCTCAGCACCCCAAGGTGACACTGAGCGCCCCAAGGTGACACTGAGCACCCCAGGGTGACACTGAATGCCCCAAGGTGACACCGAGCACCCCAGAGTGACACTGAGCCCCCAAGGTGACACCGAGCGCCCCAAGGTGACACTGAGCATGCCCACCCCCAGGCCGGGCCCGGGTGGCACCAGGGTGTCCTCATCCTGCACCGCGCCATGAGCGGCTTGGGGACAGCCCCGGGCCACCCTCAGCACCTCGGGGTGACACTGAGCCCCCAAGGTGACACCGAGCACCCCAAGGTGACACTGAGCACCCCAAGGTGACACCGAGCACCCCAAGGTGACACTGAGCACCCCAGGGTGACACTGAGCCCCCAAGGTGACACCGAGCGCCCCAAGGTGACACTGAACACCCCAGGGTGACACTGAGCACCTGAGTGCCCCAGAGTGACACTGAACACCCCAAGGTGACACCGAGCGCCCCAAGGTGACACCGAGCACCCCAGAGTGACACTGAGCCCCCAAGGTGACACCGAGCACCCCAAGGTGACACCGAGTGTCCTGGCACAGGCTGGCACGGGCTGGCATTGGGCACGGCTTTACTGGGTGACACGGACACGGCGGTGGCAGCGGCGGTGGCAGCACGACAGGAATGTGGCTCCCGGAGGGAGGGGACAGAGCTGTGACCCCACGGGCGGCGCGTGGCATTTTTGGGGGCGTTGGTGGCGGTTTTGGGGTAAAATTCTCATTATGAGACAGCAGCGGGCGGGACTGGCACGGGGGACACTCTGGGGACATCAGTGGGGACATCGCGGGGTCCCCTGAGCCCCTCGGTGCGGTGCCAGCCCCGTGTGGGGCAGGGGACAGGGCGGGGACAAGGGACAGGGCGGGGTCGGCGCCTTCTTTGGTTTAAATGTCGGGAATTTTGGGGTGGGGGGGACAGGTGGCGCCTCCTGGCACTGCGGGTGGCACCGGGGACATCCTCGGGTGGCTCCTCCCTCACCGGGAATCTCTGGGAATCATCACCGGGAACCCCGGGAATCCTCACCGGGAATCACCGGGAATCATCACCGGGAATCACCGGGAATCTCTGGGAATCTCCGTGATTAATCTCTGGGAATCCTCACCGGGAATCTCCCGGAACCCCGGGAATGGGGGTCCCGCTGTCCCGGGGGTGTCCCCGAGGGGCTCCGCCCTAACAGCGCTGCTGGCAGCGGGGACGAGGCCGTGGTGGCACTGGGGACACGCCGTGAGCCCGGGAATCTTCATCCTCGTCATCCTCCTCCCCATCCCAGCAGGAGCTGCCCAACCCCACAAGGAACCCCCAAAATCCCAGCGCGGGGGAGCCTCTGGATTCTCCTGAAAACCGCCCCAAAAATCCCTGCGGGGACCCTCCGTGTCCTCCCGGTGTCCCCGGTCCTTCCGTGTCCTCCCGGTGTCGCCGTCTCCTCCCGGTGTCCCCCGCTGTCGCCGCGTGCAGGAATGACAACGACGGCGACAAAAAAACGGGGACGGAGCCGCTCCAGCGCCGGGGGTGGCGTGTCCGGAGGTGGCTGGGGACCGGCCGTGCCTGTCCCCGCTGTCGCTGGGGGCTGGGGACTCGATGTGACATGTTCGGGGTCCAGAGACCACGTGTGGCATGTCCAGTGTGGCATGTCCGGGACTGGGGACCAGGTGTGACATGTCCGGGGTTGGGGACCGGCCGTGCCGTGTCCCCGCTGTCCCTGGGGGTTGGGGACCGGCCGTGCCGTGTCCCCGCTGTCCTGCCGGGGTTGGGGACCGGCCGTGCCGTGTCCCCGCTGTCCCCGGCCCTGGGCACTCCCGGCTCCTCTCCCGGCGCTGCCATCCCAGCCCGGGGTCGCTCCTCGCTCGCCCCCGGGCCCAAACCGGGCTGGCGGCTGAGCCGAGCCCGCTCCGCGCTCCGCCTCTCCCGCGGCAGCGGCCAGCCCGCTGTCCCCGCGTGTCGCTGGCCCTCATTTGGTGTCGCCGTCGCCGCGGGCCGCGGGCGTGTCGGGCTCCCAGAGGACGAACTCGTGCAGCAGCGTGTTCACCGTGTCCGGGCACTCCAGCATCACCATGTGGCTGCCCTCGTCGATCACCTTCAGGAAGGCGATCAGCAGGATCTGCGGGCAGCCAGCGACGCGGTGAGACCCCCCCGGAGGTGGCACGAGCCCCAAAATGCCACTCTGTCCCCTCCCTGGTGAGTGGCAGTGCCAGGATGGGCTCTAGCCCTGCCCCAGCCCTCCAAAGCCACTCTGTCCCCTCCCTGGCAGTGTCCCTTGGAGCACCCTGGGGCAGAGCAGGGTGTCCCTGCCCATGCCAAGGTGTCCCTGTCCCATGTCCCTGTCCCTGTGCCATCCCTGGAACTCCCTGTCCCTTGGAGCACCCTGGGACAGAGGAAGGTGTCCCTGCCCATGCCAAGGTGTCCCATGTCCCTGTGCCATCCCTGGCAGCGTCCCTTGCAGCACCCTGGGACAGTGGAGGGTGTCCCTGTCCACGTCCATCCCTGGCAGCGTCCCTTGGTGCACCTTGGGACAGTGAAAATTGTCCCATTTCAATGCCAATGTGTCCCTACCCACGTCCCTGCCCACGCCAAGGTGTCCCTGCCCGTCCCTGTTCCACCCTGGCAGTGTCCCTCTCCCATGTCCCTGCCCATGCCAAGGTGTCCCTGCCCGTCCCTGTGCCACCCTGTCACCGTCCCTCAGATCACTGGACAATTTCCCCCCTCCCTCCCTCCCCACCCCACGTCCCCATCAGCCACCCCCCATTTTTGGGGGGGGCAGATTCCCCACCCCCCTTCCGGGGGTGCCAGCCCCGTACCTCTGCCATCCTCTGGTCCTCCTCGATGGGCACGAACTTGTCGTGCATGCCGTGCACCAGCAGCACGGGCACTGCCAGCTCGGCGTGGTACAGCTCGTCCCCCTCGGGCCAGTACTGCCCGCTCATGGTGGCACGCAGCACGAAGGACGAGACGTTGAAGGCGTTGCCCTCCTTCAGCAGCTGCTTCTCTTTGGCACCTTGGCGGGCAAAGCCGGCCCTGGCACGGGGGGGAGAGGGCTCAGCGTGAAATTCGGGGGGTTGGCAGCAAAGGGGGAGCATCCCAGCCCCCCTGAAAGTCACACTTTGTCACCTCCCTCGGGGTGGCAGTGCCAGAGCCCCTGGGTGGTGGCAGGAGATTTCAGACCTCAGAAGTCACTCTGTCACCTTCCTTGGGGTGGCAGTGCCAGGATAAGCTCCAGCCCCCCAAAAGTCACACTTTGTCACCTCCTTGGCGGTGGCAGTTGCCAGGATGAACTCCAGCCCCCCAAAAGTCACTTTCTGTCACCTCCCTCGGGGTGGCAGTGCCAGGATGAGCCCCCTGAGGGGTTTCAGAAGCCCCCAGCCCCCCAAAAGTCACTTTCTGTCACCTCCCTCGGGGTGGCAGTGCCAGGGTGAGCCTCCTGAGAGATGGCACAAGACCCCGGCCCCCAAATCCCACACTCTGTGCCCTTCCTTGGGGCAGCAGTGCCAGGATGACCCCCAGCCCTCCAACCCCCCAAAAGCCACCCCCTGTCCCCTCCCTCAGAGTGGCACTGCCAGGGTGACCAATTGGGTGGCGGCAGGAGATTCCAGCCCCCCAAAAGCCACACTGTGCCCCCTCCCTCAGCAGTAGCAGTGCCAGGGCATCCCCTTGGGTGGCATGGGAAGCCCCCAGCCCCCTGGCAATGCCAAGGTGCCCCCTGGGTGGCACAGGAGCCTGGGGGTGGCAGTGGTCACTCCCTTGAGGAAGCTCCAGGCCAGACAGGGGACAGGCAGTGCAGCACACACACGGGGGCACAGGAAGCCCCCAGCCCCCTGGCAATGCCAAGGTGCCCCCTGAGTGACACGAGACCCCCTCCAGGTGGCACAGGACCCGCCCTGGGTGGCAGAGGACCCCTCCCCAGGCTGTGACTCCCTTGAGGAAGCTCCAGGCCAGGCAGGGGTCAGGCAGTGCAGCACACAAGGGGGGCACAGGAAGCCCCCAGCCCCCCAAGGTGTCCCCTCCCTCAGCAGTGGCAGTGCCAGGCTGACCCCTGGGTGGCACAGGACCCCCCCTGGGTGGCACAGGACCCCTCCCCAGGCTGTGACTCACTTGAGGAAGCTCCAGGCCAGGCAGGGGGACAGGCAGTGCAGCACGCAGGGCGGCAGGTTGAAGATGGAGCACAGGCTGGGCTCCAGCGCCGTGGGGCCGCCCCCGTTGATCATGATCACCTTGTGCACCAGGTCGGGGTACTCGTGAGCCAGGAAGGTGCAGAAGGACACCCTGAAAGGGTTAAAAATAACCACAGAATTATTGGCTTTCGCTGTTTTAATTATTAATGATAGTAATTTTATTAATTATATTGATTGTGATCGCTTTGTGCACCCGCTCCATGTCCCATGTCCCATGTCCCTACCCATGCCAAGGCGTCCCTGCCCATGCCAAGGTGTCCCTGCCATGTCCCTGTCCCATGTCCCATGTCCCTACCCATGCCAAGGCGTCCCTGCCCATGCCAAGGTGTCCCTGCCCATCCCTGTGCCACCCTGGCAGTGTCCCTTGGTTCCCGAGGGGATTTCCCCCTCCCTCCCCACACCAAGGCTCCAGCAGCCACCCCACATTTGGGGGGCAGAGTCCCCAACCCCCTTTGAGGGCAGGATTTGGTGCCCCCTGCCCAGCCCAGCCCCCCGGTGCCCCCCAGGCTGCCCCGGCCTCGTCCCGGCCCAGCCCCGCTGGATCTGCTCCTTCTCCTCGTCAGGCTCCACCTAATCAGGAGCCCTAATCCTGGCTTATCCTATTTATAGTCCCTGCCCTTGCACTTCCCTCTCAGGATTAGCTGGGCACCGAGATGGTGCCCACCCCAAGGGCACCCAGGAGCTCTGAATCCTGGGAGAAACGGGATGAAAATGGGATGAAAATGGGATAAATGGGATAAATGGGATAAAAATGAGATAAAAGGAATAAAAATGGGATAAAAATGGGGATAAAAAAGGGGAAAATGGGATAAAAATGGGAAAAATGGGATAAACGGGATAAAAAGGATAAAAATGGGATAAAAAGAATGGGAACCCCAAACTCCTAAGCTATGGGATTTGTGACCATTCCCATTTTCTGGGATGATCCCACCCCATTCCCAGCCCCTTACCCATAGGAGCGCCCGATGAGGATGTTCCTTTTCTTGGTGTAGTGCTTGAACAGAACCCAAGGATTCTGGAGCTCCAACTCCCAGTATAAATGGGATCAATCCCCCAAAACAGGAACCCCACTCCCCTAAAACCTGGGATTTGTGTCCATTCCCATTTTCCACCCCATTCCCAGCCCCTCACCCATAGGAGTGCCCGATGGGGATGTTCCTTTTCTTGGCGTAGCACTTGAAGACAGCCCAATTCCAACTCCCAGGATAATCCCAAATCGGGAACCCCACACCCCTAAAAGATGGGATTTGTGTCCATTCCCATTCTCCACCCCATTCCCAGCTCCTTACCCATAGGAGTGCCCGATGAGGATGTTCCTTTTCTTGGCGTAGCGCTTGAACAGAACCCAAGGATTCTGGAGCTCCAAATCCCAGAATAAATGGGATCAATCCCTCAAAATGGGAACTCCACTCCCCTAAAACCCGGGATTTGTGTCCATTCCCATTCTCCAGGATGATCCCAGCCCCTTACCCATAGGAGTGCCCGATGAGAATGTTCCTTTTCTTGCCATAGCGCTTGAACAGAGCCCAAGGATTCTGGAGCTCCAACTCCCAGGATAATGCCAAAACAGAAACCCCACACCCCTAAAAGACGGGATTTGTGTCCATTCCCATTCTCCACCCCATTCCCAGCTCCTTACCCGTAGGAGTGCCCGATGAGGATGTTCCTTTTCTTGGCGTAGCGCTTGAACACGGCCCTCATGTCCTCGGCCAGCGCGTAGAAGGTGTAGGCGGCGGCCACGGGCGGCGCCGAGCTGCAGCCGTGCCCCGCCAAATCCGGCGCCACCACCTCGTAGCCCAGCTTGGAGAAGAACTCCAGCTGCTCCTTCCAGATGTCCAAAGAGCCGCCAACGCCGTGGATGAAGAACAGCACCACGTCCCCGTGCGTGCCCTTGCAGCTCGTGATGCGCTTCTTGCAGTCCACCGTCACCACCCTCTTGGGCTTGCGCTTGCGGCGCTTGGCCGCCGCTCCGGCGGGATCCGGCGCTCCCGGCTCGCCGTTGGCATCGGGCAGCGGGCACCGCGGGGCCTGGGCCTCGCTCAGGTTCTCGATCAGCAGCTGCCCGTTGCGGTAGAGCGTGATGCGGCGCTGGCAGCGCACGGCGCCGCGCTCGGGGGACCGCGGGGACCGCGGGGACCGCGGGCGCTCGGGAACGCTGTGGTGGATGCGGAGGATCCGGCCGGGTTTCACCTCCAGGAAGGTGAAGCCGTCGCTGGACTCAACGCTGTCCAGAGGCCCCACGGCGTTGGGGGTCTTGCCCAGCAGGCAGCAGAGGAAGCCGTCGGTGATGCTGGTCAGCATGGTGACGCCTGGGAAAATGGGGAAATGGGGGAAAAGTGGGGGGAAATGGGGGAAAATGGGATTCAGTCCCAGTTCCAGCAGAGGGTTGTGGCAGTGGGAACCTCTTGGTGATGCTGGTCAGCATGGGGATCCATGGAAAATGGGGAAATGGGGGAAAACTGGGGGGAAATGGGGTTCAGTTCCAGCAGAGGGTTGTGGCAGTGGGAACCTCTTGGTGATGCTGGTCAGCATGGGGATCCATGGAAAATGGGGAAATGGGGAAAAACTGGGGGGAAACGGGGTTCAGTTCCAGCAGAGGGTTGTGGCAGTGGGAACCTCTTGGTGATGCTGGTCAGCATGGGGATGCCTGGGAAAATGGGGAAATGGGGGAAAATTGAGGGAAAATTGGGGGGAAATGTGGGAAGAACGTGGAGAAAATGGGGGGAAAATGGGCTGGAAAATGGGCTGGAAAATGGGGAAAATAGGGATTCAGCCCTGATTCCAGCAGCTGGGGACCTGTCAGTGATGCTGGTCAGCATTGTGATCCCTTGAAAAATGGGGAAAATGTGGGAAAATTGGGGGAAATGGGGAGAAAATGGGGGAAATGGGGGGAAATGGGGAATAATGGGGGGAAAAGGGAGGAAATGGGAGGAAAATGTCAAAAAATGGGGAAAATGTGGGAAAATGGGGGGAAATGGGGGGAAAATGGGATTCAGTCCCAATTCCAGCAGAGGGTTGTGGCAGTGGGAACCTGTTGGTGATGCTGGTCAGCATGGGGATGCCTGGGAAAATGGGGAAATGTGGGAAAATTGGGGGAAAATGGGGGAAAATGGGGGGAAAATTTGGGGAAAATGTTGGATAATGGCGAATAATGGGGGGAAATGGGGGAAAAAACATGGGGAAATGGGGGGGGAAAAATGTGAAAATGGGGGGGAAACGGGGAAAAATGGGGAAGACAGGAATTCAGCCCTGATTCCAGCAGCTGGGGACCTGTCAGTGATGCTGGTCAGCATTGTGATCCCTGGAAAATGGGGAAAAATGTGGGAAAACATGGGAAAGCATGGAAAAATGTGGAAAACCAGGGGGAAATGTGGAAACATGGAAAATTCCCCCTCCTGCTTTTTTCTGGGTCACATCCCTGTCCCCAAGCCCTGGAGTTCCCATCACAGCTCTTGGAAAAGGGATTTGTCTGGCTGAAGGAAAAACCTGGAAAAAAAAGCCTGTTCGGAACAGAAAATTCTCTTTTCCCAACAAATGTGGAGCTCAGGGAAGCTCCAGCCACGGGAATTTATTATTTATCCCATAAAAGATAAATATTTATCCCACAAAATTGAAATGTTTATCCCATTAAATATCAACACGGCTGCGGTCGGAAGCAGCATCCGAGGTGGGAATTAAAATTGAATTAATATTTCTCCACAAAACAAACGAAGGAATGTGGGGGGGTGGGATTATCCTGGCTGTTCCCAAAGCTCGCTGCTGGAGTTGAAATCTTGGGATTTTGGGAATATTCAGGGAAAAGCTGGTGGGAATGGGGGCACGGAGGTTGGGAATGGGTTAATTGTGGCTGAGGGGAAAACGAACGCGGTGAATTATTGATGGCAGCGGGAGGAGAGAGCGGGATCTGAGCGCTGATCCTGAGGGATCCTGATCCCATTCCTGTGGGATCCTGATCCCAGATCCCATTCCTGAGGGATCCCAGATCCCAAATCCCATTCCAGCAGGATCCCAGTTCCCATTCCAGCAGGACCCCAGATCCCATTCCTGTGGGATCAGGATCCCAGTTCCCATTCCTGTGGGATCCCAGTTCCCATTCCTGTGGGATCAGGATCCCAGTTCCCATTCCAGCAGGACCCCAGATCCCATTTCTGTGGGATCAGGATCCCAGTTCCCATTCCAGCACGATCCCAATTCCCATTCCTGCAGGATTCCAGTTTCCATTCCTGTGGGATTCCAGATCCCAAATCCCATTCCAGCAGGATCCCAGTTCCCATTCCTGTGGGATCCCACATCCCAAATCCCATTCCTCTGGGATCCCAGTTCCCATTCCTGTGGGATCCCAGATCCCAGTTCCCATTCCTGTGGGATCCCAGTTCCCATTCCTGTGGGATCAGGATCCCAGTTCCCATTCCAGCAGGACCCCAGATCCCATTCCTGTGGGATCAGGATCCCAGATCCCATTCCAGCAGGACCCCAGAGATCCATTCCCTGGATCTGCCCATTCCCGACGGAAATCCAGACAAACCCGCCTGACATCCTGGAATTAAGGCTGGAAAATCCCTCTGGCATCGCAAAATCCAACCTGCCCAGAGCTTCCAGGGGTAAATCCCAGCCTCACTCCTGGATCCCCAGATTCCCAAATTCCCAGATTTCTGGATCATGGATCCCTGGATTCCCAGATTTCTGGATTCCTGGATTTCCATATTCCTGAATTCCAGATCCCCAGCTCCTCAGATGTCCAGATTCCAGATTCCCAGATATCAAGATCCCCAGATTCCTGGATTCCCAGATCCCCACATTCCCAGATCCCTGGATTCCCAGATTCCCAGATCCCCACATTCCCAGATCCCTGGATCCCCAGATTCCCGTCTCCCACCTCCCCCGCGCTCCGTGCCCGGAACATCCAGGTTGGAAAGGCTGGAGCAGGATCCCGATGGATGCGGGAAGGCAGGAATGGTGCCGGTTGCCATGGAAACGGGATGGGGTGGGGGTGGAATTATCCCAACCCGGCTCCTTCCCAGCCCCCTCCGGCTGCCCGAGGGATCCTGGGAATCTGGGAAATCGGGAATCTAGGAATCTGGGATCCAAGAATCTGGGAATCCAGGATCTGGGAATTCAGGAATCTGGGAATTTCGGAATTTGGGAATCTGGGAAATTGGGAATCTGGGAATTCAGGAATTTGGGAATCTAGGATCTGGGAATATGGGAATCTAGGAATCCAGGATCTGGGAATTCAGGAATCTGGGAAATTTGGAATCCAGGAATCTGAAAATCTGGAAAACCGGGAATCTGGGAATCTGTGAGTTCAGGAATCTGGGAAATCAGGAATCTGGCAATCTGTGAGTTCAGGAACCTGGGAAATCAGGAATCTGGGAATCTGTGAGTACAGGAACCTGTGAAATCAGGAATCTGGGAATTCAGGATTTCAGGAATTCAGGATTTTGGAGATTTGGGAATCGGGGAATATGGGAATTTAGGATTTCGGGAATTTGGGAATACGGTGCCAGTTATGTAAGGCTGGGAATGGAAATGAGGTGGGAATGAAGGGATCCAGCCGAGGGATCCTGCCTTGGGATCCTGGCACCAGGACTGGCACAGGGGACACGGGAATGGCACAGTCTAGGATCTGGGAATATGGGAATCTAGGAATCCAGGATCTGGGAATACAGGAATCTGGGAATCTGGGAATCCAGGATCTGGGAATTCAGGAATCTGGGAATTTCGGAATTTGGGAATCTGGGAAATTGGGAATCTGGGAATTCAGGAATTTGGGAATCTAGGATCTGGGAATATGGGAATCTAGGAATCCAGGATCTGGGAATACAGGAATCTGGGAATCTGGGAATCCAGGATCTGGGAATTCAGGAATCTGGGAATTTCGGAATTTGGGAATCTGGGAAATTGGGAATCTGGGAATTCAGGAATTTGGGAATCTAGGATCTGGGAATATGGGAATCTAGGAATCCAGGATCTGGGAATACAGGAATCTGGGAATCTGGGAATCCAGGATCTGGGAATTCAGGAATCTGGGAATTTCGGAATTTGGGAATCTGGGAAATTGGGAATCTGGGAATTCAGGAATTTGGGAATCTAGGATCTGGGAATATGGGAATCTAGGAATCCAGGATCTGGGAATACAGGAATCTGGGAATCTGGGAATCCAGGATCTGGGAATTCAGGAATCTGGGAATTTCGGAATTTGGGAATCTGGGAAATTGGGAATCTGGGAATTCAGGAATTTGGGAATCTAGGATCTGGGAATATGGGAATCTAGGAATCCAGGATCTGGGAATACAGGAATCTGGGAATCTGGGAATCCAGGATCTGGGAATTCAGGAATCTGGGAATTTCGGAATTTGGGAATCTGGGAAATTGGGAATCTGGGAATTCAGGAATTTGGGAATCTAGGATCTGGGAATATGGGAATCTAGGAATCCAGGATCTGGGAATACAGGAATCTGGGAATCTGGGAATCCAGGATCTGGGAATTCAGGAATCTGGGAATTTCGGAATTTGGGAATCTGGGAAATTGGGAATCTGGGAATTCAGGAATTTGGGAATCTAGGATCTGGGAATATGGGAATCTAGGAATCCAGGATCTGGGAATACAGGAATCTGGGAATCTGGGAATCCAGGATCTGGGAATTCAGGAATCTGGGAATTTCGGAATTTGGGAATCTGGGAAATTGGGAATCTGGGAATTCAGGAATTTGGGAATCTAGGATCTGGGAATATGGGAATCTAGGAATCCAGGATCTGGGAATACAGGAATCTGGGAATCTGGGAATCCAGGATCTGGGAATTCAGGAATCTGGGAAATTTGGAATCCAGGAATCTGAGAATCTGGAAATCCGGGAATCTGTGAGTTCAGGAATCTGGGAAATCAGGAATCTGGCAATCTGTGAGTTCAGGAACCTGGGAAATCAGGAATCTGGGAATCTGTGAGTACAGGAACCTGGGAAATCAGGAATCTGGGAATCGAGGAATCTGGGAATTCAGGATTTCGGGAATTTGGGAATACGGTGCCAGTTATGTAAGGCTGGGAATGGAAATGAGGTGGGAATGGAGGGATCCAGCTGAAGGATCCTGCCTTGGGATCCTGGCACCAGGACTGGCACAGGGGACACGGGAATGGCACAGGGGACTGGGGATCAGGGTTTGGGATCTGGGGTTGGGATCAGGATTTGGGATCAGGAGACTTTGGGATCAGGGTTTGGGAACTGGGGTTGGGATCTGGGATTGGAATCAGGAGCCTTTGGGATCAGGATTTGGGATCAGGGTTTGGGATCAGGAGACTTTGGGATCAGGGTTTGGGATCTGGGATTGGGATCAGGATTTAGGATCAGGCCCTGGAACAGCCCAGCCTCTCCCCTGCCACGGGCAGATTTTCCCAAAATTCCAGCCGAAATTCCAGCAGGATCAGAGCCCACTCCCCCCCCCAGCAATCCTTCCTGGCCGTTGCATCACAAGGGGAGGAAGGAATGAAGGAATGAAGGAAGGAATAAGGGAAGGAATGAAGGAATAAAGGAAGGAATAAAGGAAGGAACGAAGGAAGGAATGAAGGAAGGAATAAAGGAAGGAACGAAGGAAGGAATGAAGGAAGGAATGAAGGAATAAAGGAAGGAATAAGGAAGGAAGGAAGGAAGCTTTCCCCAGGCTGGGTTTCCAGGATAATTCCCCCTCCTTTCCCCCCTCCCTGGCGCACCTGCACAAATCCGGGTTTTTCGCGGCTCCTCTCTGCCCCACAACATCCCAACCCCCCTCGCATCCCAGATTTTTTTTTTTTTTTTTTTTTTTTTTTTTTCCCCCGACGGGGAAAAAAATTCCCGCATTTTTGGGTCACCCCCACCCCCAGCAGCAGGACATTCCCGCAGGGAAAAAAGCGCCGCTCACCTCATCGATGGCCCGGGGGCTCCGGGGATGCGGGGTGAGGAAAAAAATCCTGGAATTGCGCAGAATTCCCGCTGCAAATCCTGGAATTGCGCAGGATTCCCGCTGCAAATCCTGGAATTCCGCAGGATTGCCGGTGGAGAGGCGGAGCAGGGCGAGGGATGGGCACAGGAATGGGGACAGGGATGGGGACAGGAGGGGACAGGGATGGGGACAGGAGGGGACAGGGATGGGGACAGCTACAGGGACTGATGGACACCGCGAGGGGCCACTGAGAACCGGGGGCCGCGGCAAGGACAAGAGGGGACAAGGGGGACAGGAATAAGGGAAAGGGACAGGGACGGGGACAGGGACAGAGGTGGCATCTGGGATGGGGTGGTGACACTGTGGTGATCGTGCGGTGGCAAAGGGGGCGAGTGTGGCAGCGCCACGGGCAGTGCCATGAGAGTGGCAGTGCCACCAACGTGTCACACGTCTGGCAGTGCCAGGGGTGTGTCACCGCCACCCCCAGGAGGCCGAACACCAAAGCACGGCTGAGTTTTGGGTTTATTTTCCCAGATTTTGGGTTTATTTGCCGGGCCACAAAAACCGGGAGGGAAAAACCCCGGCACTGCTCCTGCTCTTGGGATAGGGCTGGGTTTGATCCCCAAAAGGAAAATCCTGGCTCAGAAAGACCTGAAATCCCAGCCAGTCCCATCTTGGACCATCCCAGGCTGCTCCCAGCTTTCCTTGGACATTCCAGGGCTGCAATTCCCTCGCATTTCCTCCCAGGCAGGAATTCCTTCCCAAAATCCTGCCCAAATCTCCCTTTTCCCATCCCAAATCCACTCCCTGTGTCCTGTCCCTCCATCCCTTGTCCCAAGTCCCTCTCCAGCTCTCCTGGAACCCTTTCAGAGCGGCTTCATGGCCTGTCGCGACATCCTGGGGGACAAACCGACAGCCCCCGAGGCGACAAGGCCGCAGTGGCGCCGTTGCCATGGTAACTCCGCCACGACACCAGGGGACTACAACCCCCATCAGCCCTTGCGACGCAACGCCCGCTGTGATTGGCTGAGAGGACGGAGCCAATGGGAAACGGCGTTGTTGGCTGGCGCAGCAAAATGGCGGCGCTGGCCCCGGTGTGGGCGCGGGCCGGGAGCCGCAGGTACCGGGAGGGGAAATGTCAGCCTTAAAATTCATCATTTATTTCCCTCTCCTCACTCCTTTTTCTGCTTTAATTTCCCCCAAGCTTTTCCCTGCTGCGAGGTTTTCCCTTCCCGCTGCTCCCAAACGCTCTGGAGCCTCTCCCCGGGCCTTCCAACGCCGCCGTTCTCTGCCGCCTCCCGGTCCCAGCGTGGAATTTCCGACAAATCCGTGGAAAATCCCGGGGCAACGAGTACCAGCCCAACAACTGGAAGCGGAAGAAGACTCACGGCTGGATCAAACGGATCAGAACTCCCGGCGGGGTCGCCGTGATCCTGCGGCGGATGCTGAAGGGCAGGAAATCCCTGAGCCACTGAGGGAGCCCCGGGAATTCTGCGGGAATTCTCCTCCGGGATGAGCCCGCCGGGGCCCGGAGGGGGTGCCCAGCCCTGCTGGCCCTGTCACTCCGTGCCTCTGAGGGCTTTGGGGCTCGGCTGCTGCTTCAGCTGTTAAATTATCCTCGCCTTTTCCATGCGTTTATTTCGAGTTTTTTTTTAAATTTCGTTTGTTTATAAACGTGGGAATGCGGAGTGTGTTGAAATCCCAGCGTGTCGCCTGGAAGTTGCTGCGTTAATTAGGGCGGGAGGTTTAATGAGGAGGGGGATCTGGCGCGTTCCAGGGCGGATATTTGGGAAGGATGGGAGGGTGGGGGTGCGGAATTAGGGGATAGAACTCAGGTTTTCTTCACTCAGCAGCGCCTCCGCCCCATCCTCTGGGCTCCTGATTCCAGCATCACCTCTGGGATGGGATATAGGGAAGGAATTATCCTCTTTTTCCCCGCGCCGCTAATGAGCCGCCGCTTAATGAGCCGTTCCGTAATTGAAGAGCGGTGTCGCCGCCCAAACTACAACTCCCAGCATGCCCCGCGTTCCCTTCATCCGGGTCCTCCCGCGCTGCACCCGCCCCGCCCTTCCGCGCGGGCACTTCCTGCTTCAACCCAACCTTCCCGTCGATGATTGACGGGCGCGACGCCCAATAGCAACGCAGCGTTCCGCGGCGCGGACCAATCGGCGCGCACGAGGCGTGCGGCCATGACAGTGGGCGGGCCGGGGCGGCTCCTCCCGGCTGGCGGCGGCGAAGATGGTACGTGAGCCCCCCGCCGCAATGGCGGCCCTGCGCCGGCCTCGGCGGCCCGCCCGCGGCTCCCGGGCCCCGCCGCGCCGCCCGCGGCCTTCCCGGTACCGTTGGGCTGAACCATTTGTTTTATGGGCGGGGTTCGGGGGGACCCCCTAAAATGGGGCTGAACCATTTGTTTTTTGGGGGGACATTAGGGATCACCCTAAAGTTGGGTTGAGCCATTTGTTTTATGGGCAGGATTCAGGGATCGCCCTAAAGTTGGGCTGAACCATTTGTTTTATGGGGGGTTCAGGGATCACCCCAAAGTGGGGCTGAACCATTTGTGTTATGGGGGACACCCTAAGGTGAGGGGTCCCCCTAAAATGAGGCTGAACCATTTGTTTTATGGGGGGGGGTTTAGGGGTCGCAGCCTTGGCATCACGCTGGGAATTTTATCTGGGAAAGGAAAGCTTGGAGCTGCCCAAATCCCGGGAATTTCCCCTCAGCCCCTGGAGTTTGGGGTGGGCACCGATCCCTGGGGTGGGCCGGCGCTCCCTGGGCCGTCCCTGCCCGTTCCCTGAGGGGTTTTTTGGGAATTGTGGCTCTGCAGGCAGATTTCCTGAAGGGGCTCCCGGTGTACAACAAGAGCAACTTCAGCAGGTTCCATGCGGATTCCGTCTGCAAGGCCTCCGTGAGTGCTCCCTAATCCTGGAGTTCCCTAATCCTGGAGTTCCCCACTCCTGGAGTTCCCACTCCTGGAGTTCCCCACTCCTGGAGTTCCCCTGTCCTGGAGTTCCCCAGTCCTGGAGTTCCCTAATCCCGGAATTCCCTAATCCCGGAATGGTTCCATGCGGATTCCGTCTGCAAGGCCTCCGTGAGTGCTCCCCAATCCCGGAGTTCCCCAATCCCGGAGTTCCCCAGTCCCGGAGTTCCCCAGTCCCGGAGTTCCCTTATCCTGGAGTTCCCCAGTCCTGGAGTTCCCCTATCCTGGAATTCCCCTATCCTGGAGTTCCCCAGTCCTGGAGTTCCCCAGTCCTGGAGTTCCCTAATCCCGGAATTCCCTAATCCCGGAATTCCCTAATCCTGGAGTTCCCTAATCCTGGAGTTCCCCAGTCCTGGAGTTCCCCAGTCCTGGAGTTTCCCAGATCCTGGAATTCCCCAATCCTGGAATTCCCCATCCCAACATTCCCAAATCCGATTATTCCCATTCCCAATCCCACTATTCCCTATCCCACTATTCCCATTCCCAATCCCATTCCCAAATCCCACTATTCTCAATCCCACTATTCCCATTCCCAATCCCACTATTCCCAATCCCAATTATCCCCATTCCCAATCCCACCATTCCCAATCCCACTATTCCCATTCCCAATCCCACCAATCCCAATCCCATCCCTGCTCTCTCTCGTTCCCGTTCCAGAACCGCCGCCCCTCGGTGTATTTGCCCACCAGAGAATTCCCCTCGGAACAGAGTGAGTTTTCCCAGGAAAATCCCATTTTTTATCAGCCTCACCGGAGAGATCCCACAGTCCCAGCCTCCCTCTTTATTCCCAATATTCCCCCTTTTTTAATTCCCAATTTTCCCTTTTTATAATTCCCATTTTCCCCCTTTTAATTCCCAATTTTCCCTTTAGTAATTCCCAACTTCCCCCCTCTTTATTCTCAATTTTCCCCATATCAATCCCAAATTTCCCCCTTTTTAATTCCAGATTTTCCCCCTTTTTAGTCCCAATTTCCCCTTTATTTATTCCCAATCTTCCTTTTATTTATTCTCAACTCTCCCCCTCTTTTATCCCAACTTTGCTCCTTATTTATCCCAAATTTCTGCCTTTTTTAGTCCCAGTTTTTTCCCAATTTCCCCTTTACTTATTCCCAACTTTCCCCTCTTTTATCCCAAATTTCCCCCTCGTTTATTCCCAATTTTCCCTTTATTAATTCCCAGTATTCCCCCTTTTAATCCCCAATTTTCTGTTTATTTATTCCCCTTTTCCCCCTTTATTTATTCCCATTTTTCCACTTCTTTATCCCCAATTTCCCCCCCGACAATTCCTAATTTTTCCTCCCTCCTTACCCATTGGAATCCTCCTAAAACCTGGAATTTTTTCCCTGTTTTTCCTCGGAATTGTTCCCAGTTATTGTGACAGAGAAGACAAACATCCTCCTGCGCTACCTCCACCAGCAGTGGGACAAAAAGGTGACACTTGGGACCCAGCATTCCCAGCTTTTCTGGGAATTTGGGATTGGTTCATTCCTGTGGGAATGCTGAACGTGGGAATTCCAGGCAGGAAATCCTGGGATGGTTCTGCCCCGGGAATGAGGGAAAATTGGGATTGAGGGGAGCTTGTTGGGGGGGGAGTTTGGGAATGGTTTGGGAATTCTGGGATGTGGGAATGCTGGGAATGGGAATGTTGGGATGTGGGAGCGGGAATGTTGGGATGTGGGAATGGGAATGCTGGGATGTGGGAATGGGAATGCTGGGGTTGGGAATGTTGGGATGTGGGTAGGGGAATGCTGGGATGTGGGAATGGGAATGCTGGGGTTGGGAATGTTGGGATGTGGGTAGGGGAATGCTGGGATGTGGGAATGGGAATGCTGGGGTTGGGAATGTTGGGATGTGGGTAGGGGAATGCTGGGATGTGGGAATGGGAATGCTGGGGTTGGGAATGTTGGGATGTGGGTAGGGGAATGCTGGGATGTGGGAATGGGAATGCTGGGGTTGGGAATGTTGGGATGTGGGTAGGGGAATGCTGGGATGTGGGAATGGGAATGCTGGGGTTGGGAATGTTGGGATGTGGGTAGGGGAATGCTGGGATGTGGGAATGGGAATGCTGGGGTTGGGAATGTTGGGATGTGGGTAGGGGAATGCTGGGATGTGGGAATGGGAATGCTGGGGTTGGGAATGTTGGGATGTGGGTAGGGGAATGCTGGGATGTGGGAATGGGAATGCTGGGGTTGGGAATGTTGGGATGTGGGTAGGGGAATGCTGGGATGTGGGAATGGGAATGCTGGGGTTGGGAATGTTGGGATGTGGGTAGGGGAATGCTGGGATGTGGGAATGGGAATGCTGGGGTTGGGAATGTTGGGATGTGGGTAGGGGAATGCTGGGATGTGGGAATGGGAATGCTGGGGTTGGGAATGTTGGGATGTGGGTAGGGGAATGCTGGGATGTGGGAATGGGAATGCTGGGGTTGGGAATGTTGGGATGTGGGTAGGGGAATGCTGGGATGTGGGAATGGGAATGCTGGGGTTGGGAATGTTGGGATGTGGGTAGGGGAATGCTGGGATGTGGGAATGGGAATGCTGGGGTTGGGAATGTTGGGATGTGGGTAGGGGAATGCTGGGATGTGGGAATGGGAATGCTGGGGTTGGGAATGTTGGGATGTGGGTAGGGGAATGCTGGGATGTGGGAATGGGAATGCTGGGGTTGGGAATGTTGGGATGTGGGTAGGGGAATGCTGGGATGTGGGAATGGGAATGCTGGGGTTGGGAATGTTGGGATGTGGGTAGGGGAATGCTGGGATGTGGGAATGGGAATGCTGGGGTTGGGAATGTTGGGATGTGGGTAGGGGAATGCTGGGATGTGGGAATGGGAATGCTGGGGTTGGGAATGTTGGGATGTGGGTAGGGGAATGCTGGGATGTGGGAATGGGAATGCTGGGGTTGGGAATGTTGGGATGTGGGTAGGGGAATGCTGGGATGTGGGAATGGGAATGCTGGGGTTGGGAATGTTGGGATGTGGGTAGGGGAATGCTGGGATGTGGGAATGGGAATGCTGGGGTTGGGAATGTTGGGATGTGGGTAGGGGAATGCTGGGATGTGGGAATGGGAATGCTGGGGTTGGGAATGTTGGGATGTGGGTAGGGGAATGCTGGGATGTGGGAATGGGAATGCTGGGGTTGGGAATGTTGGGATGTGGGTAGGGGAATGCTGGGATGTGGGAATGGGAATGCTGGGGTTGGGAATGTTGGGATGTGGGTAGGGGAATGCTGGGATGTGGGAATGGGAATGCTGGGGTTGGGAATGTTGGGATGTGGGAATGCTGGGAGTGGGAATGCTGGGAATGGGAATGGTTGGTTTTGGGAATGCTGGGATGTGGGAATGGTTGGGAATAAGAATGGTTGGGTTTGGGAATGCTGGGAATGGGAATATTGGGATTGAGGAATCCTGGGATATGGGAACACCGGGGATCCCTGTGCTGGGAGTCTGCCCTGGAATTGCCCCTGGAACCCCCTGAAATCACTTAAAATTCCCCGAAATCCCCCTGGAACTCCCTGAAACCCCCTGGAAATCCCCTGAAACTCCCTAAAATTCCCTGAAATCCCATGGAACCCACTAAAATCCTCTGGAATTGCCCCTGGAATCCCCCTGGAATCCCCGGAAATCCCCTGAAACCCCCTGGAATTGCCCCTGTAACCCCCTAAAATCCCCCTGGAACCCCTTGGAACCCCCTGGAATTGCCCCTGGAATCCTTGAAATCCCCTAAAATTCCCCGAAATCCCCCTGGAACCCACTAAAATCCTCTGGAATTGCCCCTGAAGTCCCCCTGGAACCCCCTAAAATCCCCTAAAATTCCCCAAAATCCCCCTGAAATCCCCTAAAACTCCCCCAAATCCCCCCGGCCCCGCTGCGGCCGTCGTTGCAGAATGCGGCCAAGAAGCGCGAGCAGGAGCAGGGCGAGCTGGAGGGCGAGAACTCGGCGCCGCCGCGCAAGATCGCCCGGACCGGCAGCCAGGACATGACCGAGGACACTTAAAACCCTGGGATTCGGGAATTCCCAAGGCTCTTCCCGCTTTTTTCACCTCCCACACCCCCGCCCCGACCCGCTGGGAATTCCCGGGATCCGCCCTATTTATTCGGGATTTGCCTCGCGTGCCCGGTTTTTGGTTTGTATTTATGGGGTTTTTATGGAGAGGGAGGATTGGTCATCCTTAGGGGCCCTAATTCCCAAAATTCCCCTTTTTTTTTTTTCTGGGATATCCCAGGATTCCTAATTCCCAAAATTCTCTCTTTTCCCTGGGATTCCTGGGTGCTGTTCGCTGGGATATCCCAGAATTCCTTCTTCCCAAAATTCCCCTTTTTTCCTGAGATTCCTGGGATTTGCTCCTGACGTCTCCCAGGAGAGCTTATTCCCAAAAAATCCACTTTTCCTGGGATTTATTCCCTCCCCAAAATCCCCTTTTTCCTGGGATTCCTTGGATCTGCTCCTTGTGGAATTCCAGAACAATTCCTTTTTTTTAATTCCACTTTTTTGGGGATTCTTGGCGTCTCCTCCCTGTGATACCCCAGAATTCCTCATTCCCAAAAATCCACTTTTTCTGGGATCTCCTCCCTTCCCAAAAATCCCCTTTTCCCAGGATTCCCCACATCCTCTCCCTGTAAAATTCCAGGATTTTTTTCCCCTTCACTTCCCCCTTGAGAAATTCCCAGGAATCCTTTGGATATTCCCAACCTTTCCCATCTTTGAGGCCTTTCCCATTTTTCCAGAAAATTCCCAACCCCTTCCCAGGCTCCAATCATGGCTGGAGCCAATCCCTGGGAATTTGGATCCCGGGATTTTTTCGGGGCTGGATCCACGGAATTTTTTCCCCCTCCCTTTGGAAAATCCGGGAGCTTTGATCCTTAAATCCCGATTTTTTCCCGGGAATCGCCGGATCCTCTCCGAGGGATCGCTCGGAATTCCCAGGACTGGGTGTGGCCCCGGATCTGGGAGAATCCCGGCTGGAATTCGGGAATCCAGGATGGAATTTGGGATCCGGGCTGGAAGAATCCAGGACGGAATTTGGGATCTGGGCTGGAAGAATCCAGGATGGAATTTGAGAATCCAGGCTGGAATTTTAGGAATCCAGGCTGGAATTTGACATCCGGGCTGGAAAAATCCACGATGGAATTCCAGGAATGCAGAGCCCATCCCCCTCTCCCCAAATCCTCGGGATTGAGACAATTCCCAGGCGCCTTTCCAGGACCATCCAGAGGCTCAGGATCCGTGGAGAACCTCGGGAAAGGACGAGATGTTCCCAAAATTCCAGCTGCTTTTCCACGAGGAGCTGACTCCTGCAGGAATCCCGGAATTCGGGGCCCTTCTCCCTCCCCTTGCTGGGAAACCCGCAGGGATTTTTCCAGGAGATTCCCAGAATCAATTCCCTGACTCTGGGAGCGTTCCTGCCGCCCCTTTTCCCGGAAAATCCCGGATCCACCCTCGGAATTCCGGGCTGGGAAGCACCAAAATTCCCCCAGAAGCTTGGGAGGAGCAGGAGCAGGACACGGCTCCGGTCGGAATTCCCGGAATTTGGGACTGGAATTCAATCCAGAACTTTGGCTCTGCCTCCGTTTTTTTCCCAATTTTTTTTTTTGTTTTGTTTTGTTTTGTTTTGGTTGGTTGGTTTTTTTATGGAAGCGACTTTGGAATTCCTGGAATGCGGTGTTGGGGGGGAGGGGGTGGGGGGAGGGGAAGGACAAGCGGAATTCCCGGGATTTTGGTTTGGTTTGGGATTTCCAGCTGGAGAACTCCGGGAGGAGCCGGATTTGAGGAATCTCCGGGAGGAATTCCGGGGATTCCAGGAGAGGAGGGCGGATCCCGGGGTTCCCGAGGCTGGGGAATGTTGTTCCATTAAAGAGTTGGCACTTCCTGCTGGAATTCCCACTTTTCTTCCCCCTGGAAAAGGCGGGTGAGAACCTCGGGAATGGGGATTTATCCCAGGAAAAAAACAGTGATGGGGAATTCCGGGGGAAAGGTCGGGATTGGCCGGAGCTGGACGGGTTTGGGATCGCCGGAGGGTCCGGATCCCATCGGGATTTGGGATCCCTGGATTTGGGATTCTCATCCCATCCCTGGATTTGGGATCCCTGGATTTGGGATTCTCATCCCATCCCTGGATTTGGGATCCTTGGATTTGGGATTCTCATCCCATCGCTGGATTTGGGATCCTTGGATTTGGGATTCTCATCCCATCCCTGGATTTGGGATCCTTGGATTTGGGATTCTCATCCCATCCCTGGATTTGGGATCCCTGAGTGAGTCTGGATCCCATTCCTGGATTTGGAATTCCCTCTCTTTCCTCATCCCATCCCAAATTCCCCAAATCCCTGGATTTGGGATCCCTGGATTTGGGGTTCTCATCCTTGGATTTCTTTGGGATCCCTTGAATCTGTCCTCATCCCATTCCAGGGATTTGGGATGCCCCTTTCTTCATCCCATCCCTGGATTTGGAATTCTCCTCCCATCCCCGGATTTGGGGTCCCTGGGTTTGGGATTCTCATCCCTGGATTTCTTTGGGACCCCTGCGGTGAGTCCTGTCCTCATCCCATCCCACATTCCCAAAATCCCTGGATTTGGGGTTTTCCTCCCATCCCCCTTCCCCCTCCAGCTCATTCCCAGCTTTTCCTGCAATTCCAGGAGTTCTTCCCCCCTTCCCTTGGTCCCATTCTGGAAATCTTCTGGAAAATTCCTGGAAAAATCCTCTCCTCCCACTTCCTGGTGCCTTCCAACCTGGAATTCCCAAAATCTACCAAATCCCGGGATTTTCCTGGGTTTTTTTGCCCAGTTTCTGCTCCCAAACACTCCCAGGACTTGGAATTCTCAGAATTCCTGCAATTCCCAGAGCTCAATCCTGAATTTCTTGGGAATTTTCCACCCAATTTTGGCCATTCCCAAATCCCGGGAAGCTCCGTCATTCCCAGCTCCAGGATTTTCCCTTCAAATCCTTCCATTTCCACCCAAAATCCGGGATCACAGGGCTGGAAAAACCTGGATTTTCCCAAAATTCCTGCTCAAATCCCGGATATTCACCGGAATTCTTCCTCTGGGGATTTCTTTTCCAACAATTCCACGTTTTTATCAACAAGAAATTGATGGAATTTTGAGGATTTAATCAGATTTTCCCATCCTTTCCTGGCTCCTGGGAATATTTGGATCCTGTTTTTCCAGAGGTTGGGAACGCTGCTCCGGATCCTGGAGCCAAATTCAAATATTCAAATATGCAAATGAGATGCAAATGAGCTGTTGAAATAAATTTCTTTTTTATTGCGGATTTTACAAAAATAAATTAAAAAGAAATAAATTAAACCCCCCCCCTCCCTCCCTTTTCCTTCCTTTCGTGGAATTCCCACAGAATTCCCACTCCAAGGAAAAAAAATCAAAGGAAAAACCATTCCCGAATTTCTCCCTCCTCCGAAATTCCAGAGATTTTTTCGTTGGTTTTTTTTTGAGAAAGGGATGAAAATTCCCTGGATTTGGGGCTTTTCCCTCTGGGAATTCTCTGCTCCAGAGGGAAATGAGATCAAAGCCATTCCCGAGGTTTTTTGGGAAAATCCTGTGGGATGAGGAGCTGGAGCCTCCTGGAATTTTGGGGTCTCAGTTTCCCGGAATTCCCAACATTCCCAGGGCTCCCTTTTCCCGGGATCTGCCCCAGGATTTCTGGGATATTCCAGGCCAGGTGTGGGGATTGGGATCCTCCTGCATCCACATTCCCAAATCTTCCCAAATTCCATTCCCAGTTCCCAAATCTCCATCCCAAATTCCCAAGTCTCATTCCCAAATCTCTGTCCCCGCTCCCAAGTCTCCATCCCAAATTCCCAGATTCCATTCCCACATTCCCAAATCCCCAATCCCAAATTCCATCCCAAAGCTCTGCCCTGAATTCCCAAATCTCCATCCCCATTCCCAAACTCCATCCCTAATCCCAAACTCCATCCCCAATTCCCAGATTTCCCTTCCCCAATTCCCACCTTCCCAAACTCCATCCCCAATTCCCAAATTTCCCTTCCCCAATTCCCACCTTCCCAAATTTCCCTTCCCAAACTCCATCCCCAATTCCCAAATTTCCCTTCCCACATTCCCAAATTTCCCTTCCCGATCCCAGTGGGATTTTCCCACCCCGGAGCAGGAACACGGAGCCTTTCCCTCGGGAATCCCGGATTCCCCTGCCCTTATTGCTCTGCAAAATGGCTTCGATTTGGGATCCCAAAAAACCCCAAACCCCAAAATTCCATAGATTCTTCGAAATTCCATGGATTCTTCTAAAGAGGAGGGGGGGAAAAAAACCCTCAAAAAATTCCAATTCCCAGCTTTTCCCTCTTTTCCCAGATTTTTCCCTTTGGGAATGGATGTCCCCAAGTGCCACCAACCCCGCGAAGCGAAGCAGGGAAAGGAGGGAGCGCATTCCCAGCATGGATCCCGCTGGAAAAGCCGATCCAGGGAATCCCGGGAATCCCGGAATTCCTTCCCGCGGCAGCAGCGAAGCGGCTCCCACCCCCTCCCCCATTGTCCCTCCCCGTGTCCCCTCCTTGTCCCGCCCCTTATTGCGACAGAATTCCAGGGAATTCGGAGCTGGAGCCGGGAATGTCCCGCTGGGATTTGGGATTTGGGAGAAGCGGCACCGGCGGCGGGATCGGGGTTGGGATTTAGTGCAAGAAACGCTGCCCATGCACGGCATTCCCGGGAAACGCGCCCCATTCCCGGCTGGAAAACTCCCGGGAAGGATCTCCGGGATTCGGGATTCGGGATTTGAGATCCAGGCGGGGGGAGCGGGCGGAGCAGGGTTGAGGCACGGCTGAATCGGGCTCGTCCCGGGCATCCCGGGAATTCCAGGAGCGGGATGTGGCTCCCGGAGGATCCCAAGGCTGGAGCGCGGCGTCTCTGGGGGAAACGGAGTGTGGGAGAGTTTGGGATGCTCCAAAAACCGGGATAACTGCGCCCGGTGCCCGAGGAAACCGGGATAACTGCCCCCGGTGACCACGGAAACCGGGATGCTCCAAAAACCAGGATGACTGCCCCCGGTGCCCACGGAAAACCGGGATAACTCCCTCCGGTGAGTCTGGGAAGTTTCAGGATGCTCCAGCCGCACCGGGATGTCCCGGCCGAACCGGGATCACTAGCGCCGTGCCCGCTCCCGGGGTTCCGCCGCTCTCAGGCCTCCCCCGCTGTCCCCCCGCGGCTCCCGGGGCGGTGGCGGCGGCTCCGCGCGGCGGGGACGGGGGGACCCGTGGGGACACAGCCCGGAGGACCGGGGGGACACGGGGGGACACAGCCCGGGGGACCGGGGGGACACGGGGGGACACAGCACAGAGCACCGGGGCGGAGGGCGGCGCTGGCGGCCCCCGGGCCGGCCCCGCGGGCGAGCGGCGGCGAGAGGCTCCCGACGGCCACGGCCGCTCGCAGCAGGGACCGGGCGGCTCCCGGAACCGCCGGAACCGGGGGAGTCCCGCTCAGAACCGGGCACCGCCGCCCTCCTCCGCCCGGTTCCCCGGCTGCCCGTGCTCCGCTCAGAACCGGGCACGGCCGCTCTCCTCCGCCCGGTTCCCCGGCTCCCCGTGCCCCCGGAGTCCCGCTCAGAACCGGGCACCGCCGCTCTCCTCCGCCCGGTTCCTCGGCTCCCCGTGCTCCGCTCAGAACCGGGCACGGCCGCTCTCCTCCCCCGCCCGGCTCCTCCCGCCCTCCCGGAACCCCCGGAGCCCCCGGTCAGAGCCGGGCACCGCCGCCTTCCTCCTCCGCCCGGTTCTCCGCTTCGGTGGCGGCGGCTCCGCGCGGGGGGGACGGGGGGACCCGTGGGGACACAGCCCGGGGGACCGGGGGGACACGGGGGGACACAGCCCGGGGGACCGGGGGGACACGGGGGGACACAGCACAGAGCACCGGGGCGGAGGGCGGCGCTGGCGGCCCCCGGGCCGGCCCCGCGGGCGAGCGGCGGCGAGAGGCTCCCGACGGCCACGGCCGCTCGCAGCAGGGACCGGGCGGCTCCCGGAACCGCCGGAACCGGGGGAGTCCCGCTCAGAACCGGGCACCGCCGCCCTCCTCCGCCCGGTTCCCCGGCTCCCCGTGCTCCGCTCAGAACCGGGCACCGCCGCTCTCCTCCGTCCGGTTCCCCGGCTCCCCGTGCCCCCGGAGTCCCGCTCAGAACCGGGCACCGCCGCCCTCCTCCGCCCGGTTCCCCGGCTGCCCGTGCTCCGCTCAGAACCGGGCACGGCCGCTCTCCTCCCCCGCCCGGCTCCTCCCGCCCTCCCGGAACCCCCGGAGCCCCCGGTCAGAGCCGGGCACCGCCGCCTTCCTCCTCCGCCCGGTTCTCCGCTTCCTCCCGCGCCCCTTCCTCGTTGAGATGCGCCTTCCCGGGCCCCGCGTCCGCCGAGGGCCCCGCCCGGGGCTGCGGGGACGCTCCGGCCGCGCCCCCGTTGGCACCGAGCCCCTCGGACTTGCCGAAATTAAAGAGCTTGCCGGGGTTGAAGGGCTTGGTGGGCGACTGCACCTTCTCGGTGCCCGCGTCCCGCTTAGTCTCGGGCGATTTGAGGAATTTGAAGCTCAGGAATCCCGGCAGTTTGTTCTCGTTGCCCGTGGGCGACTGCGGCGACCTGGCGGTGGCGGTGCCAGCCGCGCCGGTGCCCCCGGACAGGAATTTGCCCTGCAGGGGGATGATCTGCTTCAGCTTCATCACGTTGTTGGTGGCCAGCAGCGAGCTCGGCCGCTTGGGTTTGTCGGGGCCGTGCGCGGAGGAGCCGCCGGAGCTTTTCCCCTTGGCCTGGCCCTTGTCGTGCGCCGGGTCCTGCCCGGTGGCCTC
Source organism: Montifringilla adamsi (assembly GCA_017590115.1). Classification (NCBI taxonomy): domain Eukaryota; kingdom Metazoa; phylum Chordata; class Aves; order Passeriformes; family Passeridae; genus Montifringilla; species Montifringilla adamsi. Next base: position 42,571 of record JAGGNK010007138.1, on the reverse strand, counting down.
GGCCTTGGTGGCCTCGTCGCGGGCGGGGTCGCGGTCGCGGCGCGCCTGGAGCTCGGCGTGGCGCTGCCGCTCCTCTTCCTCGCGCTTGCGGCGCTGCTGCTGCTGGAAGTGGTGCTGGGCCTGCCGCTCGTGCTTCTGGGGACAGCCACGGGGACATCGAGGGGACACCGGGACATAGAGGGGGCACCGGGCATGGGGACATCGAGGGGACACCGGGACATCGAGGGGGCACTGGGACATCGAGGGGGCACCAGGACATCGAGGGGACACCGGGACATCAAGGGGACCCTGCCACGGGGACATCGAGGGGACACCGGGCATGGGGACATCGACGGGACACCGGGACATCGAGGGGACACTGGGAGTGGGTACAGCCAGGGGACATTAAGAGGACACAGCCACAGGGATATTGAGGGGACACAGCCACATTGAGGGGACAATGATGGGGACATTGAGGGGACACAGGCACTGTACATTGAGGGGGCAGTGATGGGGACATGGAGGGGACACCAGGACATGGAGGGGACACTGGGCATGGGGTGAGGCCAGGGACATCGATGAGCTTTTCCCCTTGGCCTGGCCCTTGTCGTGCGCCGGGTCCTGCCCGGTGGCCTCGGCCTTGGTGGCCTCGTCGCGGGCGGGGTCGCGGTCGCGGCGCGCCTGGAGCTCGGCGTGGCGCTGCCGCTCCTCTTCCTCGCGCTTGCGGCGCTGCTGCTGCTGGAAGTGGTGCTGGGCCTGCCGCTCGTGCTTCTGGGGACAGCCACGGGGACATCGAGGGGACACCGGGACATAGAGGGGGCATCGAGGGGACACGGGGACATAGAGGGGACACGGGGACATAGAGGGGGCACCGGGCAGGGGGACATCGAGGGGACACTGGGATATGGAGGGGACTCCGGGAGTGGGGCACAGCCAGGTGACATTAAGGGGATGCAGCCACAGGGACATTGAGGGGACACAGCCACATTGAGGGGACAGTAATGGGGACACTGAGGGGACACAGGCACTGTACATTGAGGGGACAGCGATGGGGACATTAAGGCAACACCAGGACATGGAGGGGACACTGGGCAAGGGGACGTCGATAGGACACAGCCAGGGGACAATGACAGGGACATCAAGGGGACACCGGGACATTGAGGGGACACCAGGTGTGGGGCATGGCTGGAGGACAGAGCCAGGGGACATGGAGGGGACACCGGGTGTGGGGTGTGGCCAGGGGACACAGCCAGGGGATATTGAGGGGACAGAGACAGGGGACACATCGAGGGGACACTGGGCATGGGGCACAGCCAGGGGACATATCTAAGGGACATCGAGGGGCACATTCAGGGGACACTGGGCATGGGGACACCTCGGGGAGGTCACTGTGTCCAGGGACACTTTGGGGAGGCCACTGGCTATGGGGACACCTCTGGGAGCCCAGTGATGCTGGGGACACCCTGGGGACACCTTGGGGACACCGTGGGGACACCGTGGGGACACCACCCCGGCAGGACCCACCTTGAAGGCCTCGCGGCGCTGGTACTCCAGCTTGGCCATCTCCTCGGCCACCCAGGCGGGGATGTCGGGAATGGCCACCTGGATGACGTACTTGAGGAGCAGGGCGAAGTGCTGGGGACACGGGACACGGGGACATGGGGACATGGGGACACAGCTCAGCATTCCGGCATTCCTGAAATCCTGTCCTTCCATCCCAAAATCCGGTCTTTCCACCCCAAAATCCTTCCCTTGCATGCCAAAATCTGCCCCTTCCATCCCAAAATCCTTCCCTTGCATCCCAAAATCCTCCCCTTCCACCCCAAAATCTGGCCCTTCCATCCCAAAACCCACCCTTTCCATCCAAAAATCCATCCCTTCTACCCCAAAATCTGCTCTTTCCTCCCCAAAATCCGGATTTTCCATCCCAAAATCTGGCCCAGTGTCCAGGGAATTAATGCATTAATTGTCCAGGGATTCCATACCCAGGGATTTGAGTACCCAGGGATTTCATTCCCAGGAATTTCATTCCCAGGGATTTGTGGCCCATCCAGCCCAGAATTCCCCCGGCCATCCCCACCCGCGGCCCCCATTCCATGACCCAACCTGGGCACCCCAAACCCGGGGGTGACCCTGGGTGACCCCAAACCCCAGCAGGGTGACCCCAAACCCCAGCAGGGTGACCCTGGGGGTGACCCCAAACCCCAGCAGGGTGACCCCAACCCCCAGCTGGGTGACCCTGGGTGACCCCAAACCCCAGCAGGGTGACCCTGGATGACCCCAACCCCCAGCAGGGTGACTCTGGGTGACTCTGGGTGACCCCAAACCCCAGCAGGGTGACCCTGGATGACCCCAAACCCCAGCAGGGTGACCCTGGGTGACCCTGGGTGACCCCAAACCCCAGCAGGGTGACCCTGGATGACCCCAACCCCCAGCAGGGTGACTCTGGGTGACCCTGGATGACCCCAAACCCCAGCAGGGTGACCCCAACCCCCAGCAGGGTGACCCTGGGGGTGACCCCAAACCCCAGCAACCTGGGCACAACGCCCAGCAGGGTGACCCTGGATGACCCCAAACCCCAGCAGGGTGACCCCAAACCCCAGCAGGGTGACCCCGGGGCACCCCAAGCCCGCCGCCCCCGGTACCTCGAGCACCACGACGGAGACGATGGCGGCCTGGGGGCTGAGCCCCGGGAAGAGGCGCTGCAGCTGCCCGCACTGCGCGATCAGGAAGCAGTTGACCACGATGGCCACCACGCCCATGGCCTCCATCACCTTCTGCACCGCCCGCCGCGGCGTTAATCGGAGCGGTTTCCGTTAATTGGGTAATTAGCGCGGCGGGGAATGGTCAGCGGGGGGGTTGGAGCGTGCCGGTCGAGTTTTGGGTGGGGAGGGGGGTTAGGGAAAGGGGAAGGGGGTGTAAAGAGGGTGTGAAGGAAAAAGGTTTGGTGGTAATTAAAAGAAAGAGCGGTTAGAATGAAATGAAATTTAATAGTGGTGTCTAATTATAATAGTTAATAATAGTATTTAATAGTAGTTCATAATATTTAATAACTATTATGCAATAGTTAATAGTTACTAATAATGGATATACTAGTTATTAATAATAGTTATTAATAATAGGAATTACTAATATTTAATAATAATAGCTATTAATAATAACAGTGAATAATAGTTATTAATAACAGAAATTACTAATATTTAATAATAATAGCTATTAATAATAACAGTGAATAATAGTTATTAATAATAGGAATTAATAATATTTAATAATAATAGCTATTAATAATAACAGTGAATCATAATTATTAATAGGAATTACTAATATTTAATAATAATAGCTATTAATAATAACCGTGAATAATAGTTACTGTCCCCGTGTCCCCGTGTCCCCATGTCCCGTGTCCCACCTGCCAGTGGCCGATGCTGGCCACGCGCTGCCCGAAGGGTCTCTGCAGGCCGCTGCAGAGCTTGAAGGCGTCGCTGCGGATCTCCAGCACGTTGTTGAGCAGCGCGCAGGCGGCCGCCAGCGGGAAGGCCGAGGAGAAGAGCACCACGTAGCCAAACTGGATGAACATCTCCTGGTAGTCCTGGAAGGTGTCCTGAGGGGACAGCGGTGACACGGGCACGTCACCGCGAGCGGCGGGGTGGGTTCTGGGGGGACAGCTCGGGAAGGGACGCTTTGGGAGGCCACCAAACACGGGGACACCTCAGGGAAGCCACGGGACACCTGGGGATCCTGGTGGCCACGGGGACACCTCAGGAAGGGACGCTTTGGGAGGCCACCAAACACGGGGACACCTCAGGGAAGCCATGGGACACCTCAAATCCTGATGGCCATGGGGACACCTTGTGAAGGCCACAAGCCATGGGGACACCTTGGGGATCCTGATGGCCATGGGGACACCTCAGGGACCCCACAAGCCCTGGGAACATTTTCGGGATCTTGATAGCCATGGGGACACCCCAGGGACCCCATGGGACACCTCAAGTCCTGGTGGCCATCGGGACACCCCAGGGACCCCATGGGACACCTCGAGTCCTGGTGGCCATCGGGACACCTCAGGGAAGCCATGAGACACCTGGGGAATCTTGATGGCCACAGGGACACCTCAGGAAGGCCACCAGGTCCAGGGACACTTTGGGAGGCCACCAGACATGGGGACACCTCAGGGAAGCCATGGGACACCTGGGGATCCCGGTGGCCACAGGGACACATTGTGAGGGCCACAAGCCCTGGGGACACCTTGGGGATCCTGGTGGCTGCGGGGAAGCCTCAGAGACCTCATGGGACACCTCGAGTCCTGGTGGCCACAGGGACCCTCAGGGAATCCATGGGACACCTTGGAGATCCTCGTGGCCACAGGGACACCTCAGAGAGCCCCGGGAACCCCTTGGGGAACCCAGCAGCTCCAGGGACAAGGGGACAAGGGGACAAAGGGACAGAAGCCACCCACCTCGTACTTCTTCATGCAACTCTCCACCTCAGCCTGGGTCAGCTGCGTGGAGTAATCCTCCTCGGGGGGGTCAATCCACGAGGCGCGGTTGCGCTTCCTCCCTTCCTCCTCGCCCTCCTCCTCCTCCCTCCTCCTCCTCCTCGCCAGCACCGCCGGCTCCGCCGCCCTGCCGGGGCTGCCGGGCTGCGCTTCGGCCTCCTCCTCCTCCTCGCAGAGCTCGAACACGGCGGCGGGGTCCATGCCCTTCTCCACCATGGTGGGGCTGCCCTCCTCCAGGAAGGGCTCGTCCTCGGGCCCGGCGGGCTCGGGGCGCCGCTCGCCGCGCTCGATGAAGCTCACCTTCTTCAGCTTCAGCCCGCAGTCTAGCGCGCTCTCCTCCTCCGAGTCCGAGCCGCGCCGCTCTTCCTCCTCCTCCTCCTCCTCCTCGGGCACGCCGCAGCCGCCGTTCAGGCACTTCTTGCCGTGCGGAGGGGCGGCCGGGGGCGGCCGGGGGGCGAGCAGGCGGAGCAGGGCGCGGAGCAGCTGCCGCACGCCGCGCACCGGCAGGTCCCCGCGGCGGAGGCGCCGGTACAGGTGCGGCTGCGACACCTCGCGCACGTTCTGCAGGAACTGCCGCGTCAGCAGCAGCGTGGCCAGCATCTGTGGGGACACGGGGGACACGGTGTCGCACGCACACACACACACACGCACCCGCCATGGCTGGGGATTGTCGCCGTGGCATGGCTCCGCGGGGTTCCTGCTCCCCTTGTGGTGTCCCTGCTCCTGATGTCCCCACAGTGTCCCTGCTCCCCTTGTGGAGTCCCTGCTCCTGATGTCCCCACACTGTCCCTGCTCCCCTCGTGGTGTCCCTGCTCCTGATGTTCCCTCAGTGTCTCTGCTCCCCTTGTGGTGTCCCTGCTCCTCTCTGATGTCCCCACAGTGTCCCTGATCTTCTTGTGGTGTCCCTGCTCCCCTTGTGGTGTCCCTGATGTTCCCTCAGTGTCCCTGCTCCCCTCGTGGTGTCCCTGCTTCTCCTGTGCTGTCCCTGCTCCTGATGTCCCCACAATGTCCCTGCTCTTCTTGTGGTGTCCTCGAGGTGTCCCTGCCCCTCCTGTGGTGTCCCTGTTCCTGGTGTCCCCTCAGTGTCCCTGCTCGCCTTGCGGTGTCCCTGATGTCCCCTCAGTGTCCCTGCTCCCCTTGCGGTGTCCCTGATGTCCCCTCAGTGTCCCTGTTCCCCTCGTGCTGTCCCCGCTCCTGTCCGCTGTCCCCGCGGTGTCCCCGCCCCTCCCTGTCCCCCCCCCCGTGTCCCCTCCGCTGTCACCCCCGCCCGTCGCTGACACCCCGATGGGGCGGGGCCGCAGCAGCGCCACCGCCACCCTGGGGGCCTTGGGGACACCTGTGTCCCCTGGGTGTCCCCTGGGTGTCCCCTGGGTGTCCCCACGCTCCTACTTTGGATACTCCCAGGGTCCAGCAAAAGCGCAGGAGGCGCCTGAGGAAGATGAGGGACAGGTGGAGGTGGAGGAAGATGGAGGGGAGCAGAGCCTCCCGGAGCTGCCGCGCGAGGCTCTGCGACAGGGACAGGATGAGCAGGAGCTGCGGAAGGGACACCAAAGGGACAACACGGCGACACCACGAGCACACAGGGACACAGAGACACGCCGTGAGCCGCGCCGGGCGGGGACACAGCGGGGACACCCAGAGGGATGCGGTGGTGGTGGAGGGGGGTGGAGGGGTGTTGGGGACACTCTGGGGACATCGGCACCCCTGGCAGGGTCCCCTCACCTCCTTGAGGCGCTCCATGTCCTTGAGGTAGAATCCGATGTAGAAAAGGCTCAGGTAGGAATTGACGAACTGGAACTGGCGGCGACAGGGGGGTGGCACCTCGGTCACCTCAGTGTCCCCTCAGCGCTGGCTGAGACCTTCCGCTTCCCTCCGTGTCCCCTCTGTGTCCCTTCTGGGACATCTCTAGCCCCATCTGTCACCTCTGCAGCTGCCAGGACCCCTCTGGTCCCCTCTGTCCCTCCTGGACCTCTCTGGTCCCTTCTGTCCCTCACCAAGAGCCACTGGGACCCCTCCAGCCCCCCCAGTCCCCTCTGTCCCCTCTGTCCCTCACCAAGACCCACTGAGACCATTCCAGTCCCCCCCAGTCCCCTCTGTCCCCTCTGTCCCCTCAGCAAGAGCTGCCAGGACCTCTCCAGTCCCTCCCAGTCTCCCATGTCCCTGATCCTGGCCCCCTCCAGTCCCCCGTGTCCCTAGTCCCCACATGTCCCCTGTGTCCCCCAGTCTCCCCATATCCCCCATATCCCCCATGTCCCAGTGTCCCCATGTCCCCCAGTGTCCCCTCAGTGTCCCAATGTCCCCCGTGTCCCAGTGTCCCCTCAGTGTCCCCGTGTCCCCCTGTGTTCCTGTGTCTCCAGTCCCCACATGTCCCCCGTGTCCTCCAGTCTCCCCACATCCCCCATGTCCCTGTATCGCCGTGTCCCTTCAGTGTCCCCATGTCCCCCAGTGTCCCCTCAGTGTCCCAATGTCCCCCGCGTCCCAGTGTCCCCTCACCAGGACCATTTTGATGATGAGGTGTTTCTCGTAGGCGCTCTGCAGCCGGTAATTCTCTGCAGGGCACAGGGGGGGTCAGGGGGGCTCAGGGGTCCCAGGGCCACCCCAGGGCCACCCCAGGGCCACCGCAGGGTCCCCAGCGCACCCATGTCATTGAGCCACAAGGCCACTTTCTTGTAGAGCTCGTCACAGGCGGTGACAATGACGGCCAGGATGATTTTGGGCAGGAAGCGAAGGACGCGCGGCAGCTCCTGGATACTGAGCACCAGCTCCTGTGGGGGTGTCCCCTGGACAGGGACAGGGATGGGGACAGGGACAGGGACAGGGGCAGGGACAGGGACAGGGACAGGGATGGGAGAGGGACAGGGAGAAAATCAGGGTCAGGGTCAGGATCAGGACCTGGAGCAGCACCAGGAGCAGGAGCAGTGCCACTGTCACTGTCCCCAGGGCGGTGCCACTGTCACTGTCCCCAGAGCAGTGCCACTGTCACTGTCCCCAGGGCGGTGCCACTGTCACTGTCCCCAGAGCAGTGTCACTGTCACTGTCCCCAGGGCAGGGCCACTGTCACTGTCCCCCGGGCGGGGCCACACCTGGAGCTGGAAGCAGCCGAGCATGAGGAGGAAGACGAGGGCGAGGCAGGCCAGGCACACGGGGAGGCTGACGAGGCTCTGGAACAGGAGGCGCTTCCAGGGCGGGTAATAGAACTCCTCGGCGCTGGTCACCGGGCTGATCCGCTTGGTGCCCTGCGGGCACGGCCGTGGCACCGGTCCTGGCACCCACACACCCTGGCACCCCGCAGCACCCCCAGGGCCCGTGGCACACACCCTGGCACCCACACACCCTGGCACCCCGCAGCACCCCCAGGGCCCGTGGCACACACCCTGGCACCCACACACCCTGGCACCCACACACCCTGGCACCCAAACATCCAGGGACCCCATGGTACCCCACAGCCCGTGGCACACACAGCTTGGGGGACCCACAGATTTTGGCACCCCACAACGCCCCATGGCGCGTGGCACACACATGCAGGGACCCCATGGCACCCCACAGCCTGGGCAGTGTCCCCTCAGTGTCCCCTCAGTGTCCCAATGTCCCCCGTGTCCCAGTGTCCCCTCAGTGTCCCCGTGTCCCCCTGTGTTCCTGTGTCTCCAGTCCCCACATGTCCCCCGTGTCCTCCAGTCTCCCCACATCCCCCATGTCCCTGTATCGCCGTGTCCCTTCAGTGTCCCCATGTCCCCCAGTGTCCCCTCAGTGTCCCAATGTCCCCCGTGTCCCAGTGTCCCCTCAGTGTCCCCTCACCAGGACCATTTTGATGATGAGGTGTTTCTCGTAGGCGCTCTGCAGCCGGTAATTCTCTGCAGGGCACAGGGGGGGTCAGGGGGGCTCAGGGGTCCCAGGGCCACCCCAGGGCCACCCCAGGGCCACCGCAGGGTCCCCAGCGCACCCATGTCATTGAGCCACAAGGCCACTTTCTTGTAGAGCTCGTCACAGGCGGTGACAATGACGGCCAGGATGATTTTGGGCAGGAAGCGAAGGACGCGCGGCAGCTCCTGGATACTGAGCACCAACTCCTGTGGGGACAGGGAGGAGACAGGGACAGGGACAGGGACAGGGACAGGGACAGGGACAGGGATGGGGACAGGGACAGGGACAGGGGCAGGGACAGGGACAGGGACAGGGATGGGGACAGGGACAGGGACAGGGGCAGGGACAGGGACAGGGACAGGGATGGGGACAGGGACAGGGACAGGGGCAGGGACAGGGACAGGGACAGGGATGGGAGAGGGACAGGGAGAAAATCAGGGTCAGGGTCAGGATCAGGACCTGGAGCAGCACCAGGAGCAGGAGCAGTGCCACTGTCACTGTCCCCAGGGCGGTGCCACTGTCACTGTCCCCAGAGCAGTGCCACTGTCACTGTCCCCAGGGCAGTGTCACTGTCACTGTCCCCAGGGCGGTGTCACTGTCACTGTCCCCGGGCGGGGCCACACCTGGAGCTGGAAGCAGCCGAGCATGAGGAGGAAGACGAGGGCGAGGCAGGCCAGGCACACGGGGAGGCTGACGAGGCTCTGGAACAGGAGGCGCTTCCAGGGCGGATAATAGAACTCCTCGGCGCTGGTCACCGGGCTGATCCGCTTGGTGCCCTGCGGGCACGGCCGTGGCACCGGTCCTGGCACCCACACACCCTGGCACCCCACAGCACCCCCAGGGCCCGTGGCACACACCCTGGCACCCACACACCCTGGCACCCAAACATCCAGGGACCCCATGGTACCCCACAGCCCGTGGCACACACAGCTTGGGGGACCCACAGATTTTGGCACCCCACAACGCCCCATGGCGCGTGGCACACACATGCAGGGACCCCATGGCACCCCACAGCCTGGGGCATACACACATGCTGGCACCCACAGATCCTGGCACCCCACAGCACCCCATGGCCCATGGCACACACAGATCCTGGCACCCCACACATCCAGGGACCCCACAGCCCATGATACCCCACAGATCCAGGAACCCACAGATCCAGGGAGCCACAGCCCGTGGCACCCACTGCCCGTGGCACACACAGATCCAGGACCCCGAGGCTGGCAGCTGAGCCCCCTCAGGATGGGATCTGGGGGCCTCCCGAGGAATGGGATCCCCCAAAAGGGACGGAACTTTTCCCAGGGGATGGAGTCCCTCCCAAGGGACGGGACCCTTAAGGAATGGGACCCCAAGGAATGGGACCCCCAAGGAATGGGATACCCTAAAATGTATGGGATCCCCCATGGAATGGGATCCCCCAAAAGGGATGGGACCTTTCCCAGGGGATGGGGTCTCTCCCAGGGGACTGGACCCCCAAGGAATGGGACCCCCAAGGAATGGGACCCCCAAGGGATGGGACCCCAAGGGATGGGACCCCAAGGAATGGGACCCCCAAGGGATGGGACCCCCAAGGGATGGGACCCCAAGGAATGGGACCCCCAAGGGATGGGACCCCAAGGAATGGGACCCCCAATGGATGGGACCCCAAGGGATGGGACCCCAAGGAATGGGACCCCCAAGGGATGGGATCCCCAAGAGACAAGACCCCCAAGGGATGGGACCCCCAAGGGATGGGACCCCCAAGAGACAAGATCCCCAAGGGATGGGACCCCCAAGGGATGGGGCCCCAAGGAATGGGACCCCCAAGGGATGGGACCCCCAAGAGACAAGACCCCCAAGGGATGGGACCCCCAGAAGGGTCGGGACCCCGTGGCGGTGTCTGACCCGGAACTGGGGCCGGGGCTCCTCCAGGGACTCGGCGGGCGTGTCCAGCGTCCCCCACTTGTAGGCGAACTCGGCGCCGCGGCGCTTCCACTCCTCCAGGAAGAGCGTGGCCCAGATGACGTTGAAGATGGCAAAGACCACGCAGGAGATGTCCTGGCTTGTCTGGGGGACAGATGGCACCAACTGCACCGGGGTTGGTCCCCTCCCTGTCCCCATGGCCCCCAAAGCCAGCCCTGCGGGGTTGGGAGTTCCCCCAGCCCCGAGGGAATGGATGGGGTGGGGGATTGAGGGAAAAGTGGGAGGAAGAGGGAGGGAATCCATCAGGGAAGGGGGGAAACCCCACAAGGAGGGATGGAAAACCCCACAAGGAAAACTCCACAGCGAGGGATGGAAAACCCCACAAAAAGGGACAGAAAACCCCACAAAAAGGGACAGAAAACAATACAAAAAGGGATGGAAAACCCCAAGGAAGGATGGAAACCCTCAAGGAGAGCTGGTAAACCCCAATGAGGGATGAAAACCCCATAAAGGGAAGAAAAACCCACAAGGAATGATGAAAACCCCGGGAAGGGATGGAAACCCTTAAAGGAGTTTGGAAACTCCAAGAGGGGATAAAAACCCTAAAAGAAGTTTGGAAACCCTCACAGGAGGATGGGAACCCCGAGAAGGGATGGAAACCCCAAAGAGGGATGGGATGGAAGGGATGGAAACCCCAAGGAGGGAAGAAAACCCTTAAAGGAGTTTGGAAACCCTCACAGGAGGGATGAAAACCCCACAAAGGGAAGAAAAACCCACAAGGAATGATGAAAACCCCGGGAAGGGATGGAAACCCTTAAAGGAGTTTGGAAACTCCAAGAGGGGATAAAAACCCTAAAAGAAGTTTGGAAACCCTCACAGGAGGATGGGAACCCCGAGAAGGCATGGAAACCTCAAAGAGGGATGGGATGGAAGGGATGGAAACACCAAGGAGGGATGAAAACCCCACAAAGGGAAGAAAAACCCACAAGGAATTACAGAAACCCCGGGAAGGAATGGAAACCCTAAAAGAAGTTTGGAAACCCTCACAGGAGGATGGGAACCCCAAGGGACCGAACCCCCCCGGGAAGGTTGGGAAGGCCCCCAGAGCGACCCCGGAGCGACCCCAGGGTGATCCCGAGTGACAGCAGGGTGACCCCGAGTGACAGCAGGGTGACCCCAGGGTGACCCCGAGTGACGCAGGGTGACCCCGAGTGACCCCAGAGTGACCCCGAGTGACCCCAGGGTGACCCCGAGTGACGCAGGGTGACCCCGAGTGACCCCAGAGTGACCCCGAGTGACCCCAGGGTGACCCCGAGTGACGCAGGGTGACCCCGGGGTGACCCCGAGTGACGGCAGGGCTCACCGGGTCGCTGTCGGTGAAGGTGTAGAGGATGGAGCCGAACACGGCCGGGTACACCATGGCCGAGGTGTAGAAGCCCAGCCAGGCGAAGTACATGGCGATCTTCACCCCAAAATAGTCACAGATGTCATCTGGGCGGGGCACAGGGGACATCAGCGGGGCCGGGAGCCCAAAACCCCCGCTGGGGTCACCCCAAAGATCACCGAGGGGCTGGGAGCCCAAAATCACCCCAAATGGGACCCCTAAAAATCTGCTGGGGTCACCCCAAAGATCACCAAGGGGTTGGGAGTCCAAAATCCCCACTGGGGTCATCCCAAATGGAACCCAAAAACCCCACTGGGGTTGCCCCAAAGATCACCAAGGGGCTGGGACCCCAAAATCACCCCAAATGGACTCCTAAAACCCCGCTGGGGTCACCCCAAACGCTCTGGGAGCCCAAACCCCCTTGGGGGTGACCCCAAAGCTCATAGAGGGGCTGGGAGCCCAAAAACCCTCTGGGATCACCCTAAATGGGACCCCTAAAATCCCACGTGGGACCCCTAAAACCCTGCTATGATCACCCTAAATGGGACCCCTAAAACCCTTCTGGGGTCAGGATGGAAACCCTCAAGGAGAGCTGGTAAACCCCAATGAGGGATGAAAACCCCATAAAGGGAAGAAAAACCCACAAGGAATGACGGAAACCCTGGGAAGGGATGGAAACCCTTAAAGGAGTTTGGAAACTCCAAGAGGGGATAAAAACCCTAAAAGAAGTTTGGAAACCCTCACAGGAGGATGGGAACCCCGAGAAGGGATGGAAACCCCAAAGAGGGATGGGATGGAAGGGATGGAAACCCCAAGGAGGGAAGAAAACCCTTAAAGGAGTTTGGAAACCCTCACAGGAGGGATGAAAACCCCACAAAGGGAAGAAAAACCCACAAGGAATGATGAAAACCCCGGGAAGGGATGGAAACCCTTAAAGGAGTTTGGAAACCCCAAGAGGGGATAAAATACCTAAAAGAAGTTTGGAAACCCTCACAGGAGGATGGGAACCCCGAGAAGGCATGGAAACCTCAAAGAGGGATGGGATGGAAGGGATGGAAACACCAAGGAGGGATGAAAACCCCACAAAGGGAAGAAAAACCCACAAGGAATTACAGAAACCCCGGGAAGGAATGGAAACCCTAAAAGAAGTTTGGAAACCCTCACAGGAGGATGGGAACCCCAAGGGACCGAACCCCCCCGGGAAGGTTGGGAAGGCCCCCAGAGCGACCCCGGAGCGACCCCAGGGTGATCCCGAGTGACAGCAGGGTGACCCCGAGTGACAGCAGGGTGACCCCGAGTGACAGCAGGGTGACCCCGAGTGACAGCAGGGTGACCCCGAGTGACAGCAGGGTGACCCCGAGTGACAGCAGGGTGACCCCGGGGTGACCCCGAGTGACGGCAGGGCTCACCGGGTCGCTGTCGGTGAAGGTGTAGAGGATGGAGCCGAACACGGCCGGGTACACCATGGCCGAGGTGTAGAAGCCCAGCCAGGCGAAGTACATGGCGATCTTCACCCCAAAATAGTCACAGATGTCATCTGGGCGGGGCACAGGGGACATCAGCGGGGCCGGGAGCCCAAAACCCCCGCTGGGGTCACCCCAAAGATCACCGAGGGGCTGGGAGCCCAAAATCACCCCAAATGGGACCCCTAAAAATCTGCTGGCGTCACCCCAAAGATCACCAAGGGGTTGGGACCCCAAAAGTCCTGCTAGGATCATCCTAAATGGAACCCAAAAACCCCGCTGGGGTTGCCCCAAAGCTCACCAAGGGGCTGGGACCCCAAAATCACCCCAAATGGACTCCTAAAACCCCGCTGGGGTCACCCCAAATGGACTCCTAAAACCCCGCTGGGGTCACCCCAAACGCTCTGGGAGCCCAAACCCCCTTGGGGGTGACCCCAAAGCTCATAGAGGGGCTGGGAGCCCAAAAACCCTCTGGGATCACCCTAAATGGGACCCCTAAAATCCCACGTGGGACCCCCAAAACCCTGCTATGATCACCCTAAATGGGACCCCTAAAACCCTTCTGGAGTCACCCCAACCCTGTGGGACCCCAAAAATACCCCAAAGCCTCATCGAGGGGCTGGGACCCTAAAAACCCTTCTGGAGTAACTCCAAACCCTGTGGGACCCCAAAAACCATTCTGGGGTCACCCCAAACCCTGTGGAACCCCCAAAAACCCTTGTGGGGTCACCCCAAAGCCCACAAAGCCCCCCGTCTCACCAAGGGGCTGTGCCTCGCACACCGCCTTGGGGGTGACCCCAAAGCCTCACCGAGGGGTTGGGACCCCAAAAACCCCTCTGGAGTGACCCCAAACATGTGGGACCCCAAAAAACCCTTGTGGGGTGACCCCAAACCCCCAAAGCCCCCCGTCTCACTGAGGGGCTGCGCCTCGCACACCGCCTTGGGGGTGACCCCAAACCCTATGGGAGCCCCAAAAACCCTTGTGGGGTCACCACAAACTCCCAAAAGCCTCTGAGCTCACCGAGGGGCTGCGCCTCGCACACCGCCTTGGGGGTGACCCCAAACCCTATGGGACCCCCAAAAACCCTTGTGGGGTGACCCCCAAGCCCCCCGTCTCACCGAGGGGCTGCGCCTCGCACACCGCCTGCACCCAGGACTTCATCAGGCGCTTGAGGATCCTCTGCTCGTGCAGCGGGAACAGCTGCTGGATCACCCCCCGCGCCGCCAGCTCCGGGACTGCCACGGGGACACGGCGTCAGGGACACGGGGACACCGCCCGGGGTCCCCGCTGCCACCCCGTGCGGCCCTGGAGGGGCGGGAGTAGGGGCGGGGACAATGGGGACAGTGGGGACAATGGGGACACAGGCTCAGGGACATGAGGACATGGCCCGGGGTCCCCGCTGCCACCCCGCGTGGCCCTGGAGGGGCGGGAGTAGGGTCAGGGACAATGGGAACAGTGGGGACAATGGGGACACAGGCTTCGGGACATGGGGACACCGCCCGGGGTCCCCGCTGCCACCCCGTGCGGCCCTGGAGGGGCGGGAGTAGGGTCAGGGACAATGGGAACAGTGGGGACAATGGGGACAGCTCTGTGCCCACCAGGATCCTACAAACCCTGGGGACAATGGGGACAGCAGGGACAGCAGGGACAGCAGGGACAGCTCTGTGCCCACCAGGATCCTACAAACCCTGCCCAGCACACGGCCCCAGGGATGGGGACAATGGGGACACAGGGTCAGGGACATGGGGACACAGCCCGGGGTCCCCCACTGCCACCCTGCGTGGCCCTGGGGTGGCAGGGCTGGCACAGGGACAATGGGGACAGTGGCACGTGGGAGCCCCGTGCCACAGGGGCAGTGCCAGCAGGTGCCACCGCGTGCTGCGGCAGTGTCACCGTGTGCCCTGGCAGTGTCACCGGGTGCCATGGCAGTGTCACTGTGTGCCACAGTAGTGTCACCGGGTGCCATGGGAGTGTCACCATGTGCTGTGGCAGTGTCACTGTGTGCCACAGCAGTGTCACCGCGTGCCACGGCAGTGTCACCACGTGCCATGGCAGTGTCCCCGGGTGCCACAGCAGTGTCCCCGGGTGCCATGGCAGTGTCACCGGGTGCCGTGGCAGTGTCACCACATGCTGCAGCAGTGTAACTGCTTGCCATGGCAGTGTCCCCAGGTGCCGTGGCAGTGTCACCGCGTGCCACACTCACTGATGGGCTGTCCCTCCAGGAAGTGGATGTTGTGCAGGGACTCGCCCTGCTTGGCCCGCAGGTTCTCCAGCCAGTAGCGGATGATGCTCTGCCGCTCCTGGGGGACACGCTGCCATTGTCCCGGGTCCTGTCCCCTCCCTGTCCCTGTCCCCTCCCTGTCCCTGACCCCATCGCTGGGCATGGCTGGATCCTAACCCAGCCCCCCCAGATCCCCATATCCCAACACCCCCATATCCCTGGATTCCTGGATCCCTGTACCCCACATCCTGGTATCCCATACACAGTATCCCCATAATCCCATGTCCCGTGTCCTGCCACATGTCCCTCATCCCTGTCCCCATCCATCCCCATGTCCCTCATCCCAGTCCTGATCCTGCCACATGTCCCTCATCCCTGTCCCCATCCATCCCCATGTCCCTCATCCCAGTCCTGATCCTGCCACGTGTCCCTGTCCCAGTCCCCAACCCTCCCTGTGTCCCTCATCCCAGTCCTCATCCCTCCAGGTGTCCCTCATCCCTGTCCTGGTGTCCATCCATCCAGGTGTCCCTATCCCAGTCCCCAGCACTACACATGTCTCTCATCCCAGTCCTGATCCTGCCATGTGTCCCTCATCCTGGTTGTCACCCATCCTCATGTCCCTCATCCCTGTTCCCATCCTGCTGCGTGTCACCATCCCGGTACCCATCCTGCCACGTGTCCCTCATCCCAGTCCTGATCCTGCCATGTGTCCCTGTCCCGGTGCCCAGCCCTCCCTGTGTCCCTATCCTGGTCCTCACCCATCCCTATGTCCCTCATCCTGGTCCCCATCCCACTTTGTGTCCCTGTCGCTGTCCCCATCCTGCCACATGGACCTGTCCCGGTCCCTATCCATCCACACATTCCCCATCCCTTCCCATGTCCCCATCCCTCCCCAATCCCACATCCCCCTCCCCAATCCCACATCCCCAATCCCACATCCTCCTCCCCAATCCCACATCCTCCATCCCCACTGCCACCTCCCGGGGTCTCCCCACCATCCCCACCCCCTCCTGCCCCTGCTAGGCTGGATTTTCCCCGCCACATCCCTA
>JAGGNK010007138.1:0-23381 GCA_017590115.1 Montifringilla adamsi | reverse complement strand
GGACACACACGGAGCCTGCTGCCAGCGCCATCCCGGGGTGGCTCGGGGCTGTCCGGGGGGGTGACACAAAACCACCGCCCCCCCTGCAGTGAGGCGGGACCCCCCCGGGTGGAGGGGGGGCTCGGAGCCGCCCCGGTACCGGGGGGATGCTCAGAGCTCCACTCCCACACCCCATATCCCACATCCCATATCCCCATAATCCCATATCCCATATCCCACATCCCACATCCAGTACCTCCCATATCCCACACCCCACACCCCATACCCCATACCCAGTACCCCATACCCCATATCCCACACCCCGTATCCCATATCCCACACCCCACACCCCGTACCCCTTACCCCTTACCCCACCCCCCCGGTCCCCACCTGGGAGCTGAAGAAGCCGAGCTCATTCTCGATGTTCTCGTAGATGTAATCCTCCTCGCAGGAGAAGCTGCGCATGCCGCCCCCGAACTCCGCCTTCACCGGCTTCCGCAGGCCCATCTCGTCCGCCCCGCGCAGCAAACTGCGGCCACAGCGCGGGGACAGCGTTGGGGACACGCTGGGGGCACGCTGGGGACACGGCGGGGACACAGAGGGGACGGGCACGCACCTCTCGTAGGTGGCGGTGACGAAGAAGGCGTAGACGCGCGTGTGCCGGTGGTGCCGCACCTGCACGATCAGCTCGGGGATGCCCAGGCGGATGTGGTTCAGCAGCCACAGCAGCGTGTGGTCATCCGTGCTGTCTGCGGGGACAGCAGCGCGTGTCACCATTTTATTTTATTTTTATATTTCTTTAATTTAAACCATGTTCTTTACAGATTGCTCCATTACAGGGAGTACCTGCATGTTCATATCAATAAATACGAATAAAACCAAATTAATTAAAGTTATAAAAATAGAAATATCAAACAAACAGCCAAGCAACCCAGCGCTGGATTTTATCCCTTTTCTCCCTTAATAACATTTGTAAATGTTCAGATTTTATTTCAGTAAGAGTAGATATAAATTTTCTAACTATTGAAATCGTGTTTCCCACCAGGGACCAGCCCGGGGCCGGGCGGAACCACGGGGTTAGCGTGGCTTCACCCAGGGCGCCGCCATCTTTGCCTATTAACCAATCAGAAGCCGATTTTCACCTTTAGTCCCGCCTCTCGATGTGTATTAACCAATAGCGTGCCGTAATAGCCGGGGGCGCTGAGGCCCGTGAGGCCACTGAGCAGGTTAGTAACCAATCAGGAGCGGGATTCCCGTGATGGCCACGCCTCCTCGGTGGGTTTTACCAATGGCGTGCGGCGGTGGGCGGGGCCAGGCGGGCGCGGGGAGGGCAGCGATGGCGCTGAGCGGGGCCGTGAGGGCGGCGAGGGGCAGGTGAGGGGACAGGGGGACAGGGGGTTTGGGGACACGGGGTTTGGGGTTGGGGACATGGGCTTGGGGGCATGGGTTTGAGGCAGGGATTGGGGGTTTGGGGACACGGGTTTGGGGACACGGATTGGGGTATGGGGGGCAGAAATTGGGGTTGGGGGACATGGGTTTGGGGTTGGGGGGCAGGGATTAGGTTTTGGAGGGCAGAAATTGGGGTTTGGGGCAGGGATTGGGGTTGGGGGCAGGGACTGGGGTTTGGGGGCTCAGTGCCCCGTGGGGGTCCTGGGGCCTGGCGCAGCCCCCTGGGCATTCCTGGCCCCGTTTGGGGTTGGGGTCACCCTTACACTGATCCCCTGGAGCTGCTCCTGGGGGAGGGTCTCTCCTGGCGCTCCCCCCAGGCCGTTTTGGGGTGTCACGGTGTGGGGGGGGGCTGCCTGGCAGCTGGGGGTGCCCACCCAGCCCCGTGTGCCCGCAGGGCCCCACAGCTTCACCGGGGAGGACTGCGCCGAGCTGCACGTGCACGGGGGGCCCGCCGTGGTCAGCGGGGTGCTGCAGGCCCTGGGTGAGCCCCGACCCCCTCCTGACCCTGTTCCATCCCTCGTGACCCTATTCCATCGTATCCTGATCCTATTCCATCCCATCCTACCCCTATTCCATCCCATGCTGACCCTGTTCCATCCCTCCTGACCCTGTTCCATCCCTCGTGACCCTATTCCATTGTATCCTGACCCTATTCCATCCCATCCTGATCCTATTCCATCCCTCCTGACCCTTGGGGTGCTGCGGGCCCTGGGTGAGCCCTGATCCCATCCTGACCCTGTTCCATCCCTCGTGACCCTTGGGGTGCTGCAGGCACTGGGTGAGCCCTGATCCCATCCTGACCCTGTTCCGTCCCTCCTGACCCTATCCCCTCCCTCCTGACCCTGTTCCATCTCACACTGCCCCTATTCCATCCCTGCTGATCCTATTCCATCTCATCCTACCCCTATTCCATCCCATCCTGACCCTGTTCCATCCCTCCTGACCCTGTTCCATCCCATCCTGACCCTATTCCCATCCGTCCTGTCCCTCGGGGTGCTGTGGGCCCTGGGTGAACCCTGATCCCATCCTGATCCTATTCCATTGTATCCTGACCCTATTCCATCCTTCCTGCCCCTATTCCTATCCCATCCTGATCCTTTTCCATCCCTCTTGCCCCTTTCCCAGCCCTCCTGATCCTTTCCCTCCTCCCCTGTCCCTCTTCCCCCTTTATTTTGTGTCCTTCCCTCTGGGATCCTGTGGCTTCTGCCTGATCATCCCCTGTCCCATTTCCCCTTCCCCTTTTCCCCCTTCCCTTTGGGATCCTGGGGTTCAGCCTCATCCTCCCTGGCTGACCCTGCCATGTGTCCCCAGCCGGGCTGTCCCCGCTGTCCCCAGCCGGGCTGACCCCACTGTGTGTCCCCAGCCAGGCTGACCCTGCCGTGTGTCTCCAGCCGTGTCCCTGCCGTGTCCCCATCCAGGCTGACCCTGCCGTCTGTCCCCAGCCGGGCTGACCCTGCCGTGTGTCCCCAGCCGTGTCCCCGCTGTCCCCTGCCGGGCTGTCCCCGCTGTCCCCAGCCGGGCTGTCCCCGCCGTGTCCCCGCTGTCCCCGCTGTCCCCAGCCCGTCTGACCCCGCCGTGTCCCCGCAGTGGCTGTCACCGTGCGGGCACTGCTGCAGGAGCTCCGGGGCCACCTGCGGGACGGGCGCCGGGGGGAGCTGCTGCGGGGGGGGGTCCGGGCCGTCATTGCCGGCCCCCCCAACGTGGGCAAGAGCAGCCTGCTCAACCTGCTCTGTGAGTGGGGCACGGGGGCACACGGCAGCCATTCCTGCTGTCCCCAGGCCATCGTGTCACCTGGGGTGGGAACCAGCCGTGGAGGGGTTGGGACAATTCTCAGAATTCCAGAGGGAGCCGTTCCTGCTGTCCCCAGGCCATCATGTCACCCATGGGTGTGGAGGGGTTGGGACAATTCTCAGAATTCCAGAGGGAGCCATTCCTGATGTCCCCAGGCCATCATGTCACCCATGAGTATGGAGGGGTTGGGATAATTCCCAAAATTCCAGAGGGAACCATTCCTGCTGTTCCCAGGTCACCCAGGATGGGGACTGCACGTGGAGGGGTTGGGATAATTCCCAAAATTCCAGAGGGAGCCATTCCCAATGTCCCCAGGCCATCATGTCACCCATGATGGGGACTGGGTGTGGAGGGCCTGGGATAATGCCCCAAATCCCACAGGGACCATTCCCGCTGTCCCCAAGTCACCCACAGGCATGGAGGGGTTGGGATAATCCCCAAACCCCCCAGGACCATTCCCGCTGTCCCCAGGTCGGCGCCCGGCTGCCATCGTGTCCCCCACGGCGGGCACCACGCGGGATGTGCTGGAGGTGGCCCTGGACATCGGGGGGTACCCGCTGGTGCTCAGTGACACCGCGGGGCTGCGCCAGGCCACCGACCCCGTGGAGCGCGAGGGCGTGGCCCGGGCACGGGCCCGGTGAGCTTTGGGGAGTTTTTTGGGGGTTTGGGGGGGTTTGGGGTGTCAGTCCGGACGGTGACCTCGCCCTGTGTGTCCCCAGGTTGTGCCAGGCCGACCTGGTGCTGGCAGTGCTGGATGCCACCTCGGTGTCACCCACGCCGGTGGCTCTGGGGGCGGCGCTGGCGGCGCTGGAGCCACCCCCGGGCACCCCCTGCGTGCTGGTGCTCAACAAGGCCGACCTGCTGGGGGGGCACGGGGGGTCCCCGAGTGCCACCGGAGCCCAGGGACCCCCTGCCACCCTGCTGTCCTGCAAGACGGGCGAGGGGCTGGAGGCGCTGCTGGAGCTGCTGGCACAACAGCTGGCACAGCTGTGAGTCCGGGGGATCCCAAACCCTCATCCTGGTTTATGGGGCTGGCTGATCCCCCTTTTCCATGGCTGATCCCCCTTTCTGTGGCTGATCCCTTTCCCTTCCCGATCCCCTTTTCCATTCCTGCTCCCCTTTTCTGTTCCCAATCCCCGTTTCCCATTCCCGATCCCGTTTTCCATTCCTGATCCCTTTCCCGTGCCCAATCCCCTTTTCCGTGCCTGATCCCTTCCCATTCCCATCCCATTCCCATTCCCGTTCCCATTCCCTATTCCCATTCCCTTTCCCATTCCCATTTCCATTTCCATCCCTTTCCCATTCCCATCCCTTCCCATTCCCTATTCCCGTTCCCATTCCCGTTCCCATTCCCGTTCCCATTCCCGTTCCCATTCCCGTTCCCATTCCCGTTCCCATTCCCGTTCCCATTCCCGTTCCCATTCCCGTTCCCATTCCCGTTCCCATTCCCGTTCCCATTCCCGTTCCCATTCCCGTTCCCATTCCCATTCCCGTTCCCTTTCCCATTCCCGTTCCCATTCCCATATCCCATTTCCATCCCATTCCCATTCCCACCCCATTCCCGTTCCCATCCCTTCCCGTTCCCATTCCCATCCCTTCCCATTCCCTATTCCCGTTCCCATTCCCATTCCCGTTCCCATTCCCTTCCGTTCCCATTCCCATTCCCAGGTGCGGGGATCCCCTCCTGGGCTCTCCCAGTCTGACCCAGAGCAGGCACAGCCGCCACCTCGGGGCGTGCGCGGCGGCCCTGGAGCGCTTTGGGGACGTTGGGGACAGCGGGGACCTGGCGGTGGCAGCCGAGCAGCTGCGGGTGGCACGGCGGGAGCTGGGCAGGATCACCGGGCACGTGGGCGCCGAGGACATCCTGGATATCATTTTTAGGGATTTTTGTGTGGGAAAGTGACACTCCCTGGGGTGTGGTGTCACCGGGATTAAACCGTGGTGCCTTTGGTGGCTTTGGTGTTGTCCCCTCGCTGGTGGCCGTGTCTGGGAGTGTGTCCCAAGCCCCAAATGTGGGAAAAAAAACCTGGAAAAAGTCCCAATTCCTGGCCAGGGGGACAAACCAGGAGCTGGAGGGGAAAAGCCACCCCGGGTGTCCCCGTTTGGGGTGTCCCCATCCCCAGTGTGACATGGGGCACATCCCTGTGTCCCCCGACCCCAAGGATCCAGCCTGAGGGGTTTGGGACCCCCGGGATCCATCCCAATCTACGGAATTCCCCCAGACCATGGCAGATGTGGGCTCTTGCTGGTGCTCTGCCACCCCAAAAGTGGTGGCATCTCCTGGGGACACCCCCGTGCCACCCCCCTGTGCCACCGCTGGGCGGGAGCTCGGGAAGCACCTGGTGCTCCGAGATTATCCATGGAGGAATTCCAGGAAATCCTCTGGCAGTGCCTGAGGCCCCCCCGGACCTTCAGGGACAGTGAGACTTTGTCACTTTTGTCACTTTTGTCACCACGGTCCCACCCTGGGGCTGGGCGGNGGGGGGGGTGGAGGTGGCATTGCCATCCTCGGAGGGGTGGCAGGAGGTGGCAGTGCCCTTCTCCCGGCACGGACACGGCTTGGGGGACACTTGGGATGGGGAAAGGGACAAGGGACACTCCGGGAGGCCTCGGTGGCGCCTGGCGTGCGGGCAGGGGCGGCGGGGCAGGAAAAGGATTTTCCACAGGAAACGCAGCCGTAAATCCCGGGAATAAATCCTGGGAATAAATCCCTGCCCCGCTCCGGGGGGGCCGGGGGACAAGGACATTCCTATGCCTAATCCTCTGGGGACAAGGACATCCCTGTGCCTCGTCCTCTGGGGACAAGGACATCCCTGTCCCTCAGGCATTTCCCACCCCTCTGTGCAGAGCTGAGATGGAATTCCCACTCCCAAAATTCCCGATTTTTCGGTGGATTTCCATCCACACGAGCAGCGAGTTGTCCCCAGATTCGGGGCCGGGGGACAAGGACAGTGCTGTCCCTCATCCTCTGGGGACAAGGACATCCCTGTCCCTCGGGCATGTCCCACCCCTCTGTGCGGAATTACCGCCCCCAAAATTCCCGATTTTTCCATGGATTTCCACCCACACGAGCAGCGAGTTGTCCCCAAATTCGGGGCCGGCTGTTGTCCCGCTCCAGCCGAGAGGCGGGGATACATCTGAGGGGACACATGGGGCGGGGTTGGGGACACGGGGACAAAGGGACAGAGGGAGGGTGGCCCTGGGGCGGGGGTTGCCATCCGTGCTGCGGGAAGCACCTCCTGGGCGGCTCTCCTGGTTTTCCGTGGGGTTTTCCAGCGTTATCCGCTGTGGGAAAATGGGATCAGGGCGGGGGCACCTCCGGGAGCCCTGGGGAGGGTGGCCTGGTGTCACCCCTGTCCCCTCACCTGGCGTTCTTCAGGGTGGCCGTGTACTGCTCCATCAGCTGCAGCATCTGCTGGAGCTCCGCCGGGTTCTGCATTCCTGCTGGGATTGGGGTGGGATCCATGGGATTGGGGTGGGATTGATGGAACAGGGGTGGGATCCATGGGATGGGATCCTTGGGATCCATGGGTTGGGATCCATGGGTTTGGGATGGGATCCATGGGATTGGGGTAGGATCCATGGGATGGCATCCATGGGATTGGGGTGGGATCCATGGGATAGGATCCATGGGATGGGATCCATGGAATTGGGATGGGATCCATGGGATGGGATCCATGGGATTGGGGTGGGATTGATGGAATTGGGATGGGATCCATGGGATGGGATCCATAGGATAGGGGTGGGATCCCTGGGATGGGATCCATGGGATTGGGTGGAATTTGGATTGGCGGGATTGGGATGGGATCCATGGGTCAGGATCCACAGGATGGGATTGATGGGATGGAGTGGGATCCATGGGATGGGATGGGATTGATGGGATGGGCACCCAGGGGACACGGTGACACCCCAGCATGTCCCCACTCCCCCAGGGGACTCACCCATGGTGCCCAGGGTGGCCGGGTTCTTCAGGAGCTCCATGTAGGTGCCCGTGCCAGGGAAGGAGCCCGAGCGGGCGGCGCTGCCCGGCACCCGCGAGCCCGGCAGGTCCAGGTGGGACATCTGGGGGGACAGCGGGGGCACCGCTCAGGGGTGGCACCGCTCAGGAGTGGCACCGCCCCCAGCAGGAAATTCCCACATAAACAAAATCCAGGTGTCAGGAAGGAAAACCCCCGTGCAGAGGTGCCCGTGGCCATGTCCCGGTGGGAGTCCCCATGTCCCCATGGGAGTCCTCATGTCCCCATGTCCCCAGTAACCCATGTCCCAAGTGCCCCAATGTCCTGTCCCCGTGTCCCCATATTCCCATGTCACTGTGTCCCCATGTCCTCATGTCACCGTGTCCCCATGTCCCCAATTCCCCATGTCCCCAGTACCCCAATGTCCCGTGTCCCAGTGTCCCCATGTCCCCAATTCCCTGTGTCCCATGTCTCTGTATCACCATGTCCCTGTGTTCCCAGTGCCCCATGTTCCCGTGTCCCCATGTCCTGTGTCCCTAGTGCCCCATGTCCCATTTCCCCATGTCCCCAATCTCCCATGTCCCCAGTTTCCTATGTCCCTATGTCCCGACCCCAGTACCCCATGTCCCCATGTCCCATGTTTCTGTATCACCATGTCCCCAGTGCCCCATGTCCCCATGTCCCTGTGTCCCTGTGTCCCCAGTACCCCATGTGCCATGTTTCCGTATCACCATGTCCCCAGTGCCCCATGTCCCATGTCCCCATGTCCCCGTGTCCCATGTCCCCACCTTGGTTCCCATGCAGACCCCGAGCTGCTGCCTCAGCGACTCCGCCATCGCCACCGCCTCCTTCCTCTTCTCCTCCAGCTCCTTCCCCACCTTCTCCTTCTCCGCCTGCACCCTCTTCCTCTCCTCCTCGCCGTCCTTCTCGCGCTTCTCCAGGCCCTGGATCCTCTTGTGCAGCTCCTGCGTGTCCCGGGAGCAGTTGTGGCGGCACTGCTGCACGCTCAGCTCGCAGCTGCTCCTCCACACGAAGTGCGCGTCGCGCTCCTGCTGCCGCCGCAGCAGCCCCTCCACGCGGTCCCGGATCTGCCCCAGCTCCTTCTCGGCTTCTTTGCACTGGTATTGCTTGGCCAGCTCCGAAATCCTCAGGATTTTCTCGCTCACGTCGCTCTGCAGGGAGCTGCAGCGGTGTTTCTGCACCTCCAGCTCCATCCTGCTCAGGTCGCCCTCGGTCCTGGCGCTCTGCAGGTCCTGCTGGCACCTGTCCCTCTCGCGGGTGGCTTTGGCCAGCTCGGCCTGGCTCTGCCGCCCGCTGTCCTCCAGGCTTTTCTTGGATGAGCTGGCCTGGTCCAGCTGCCGCTGCAGCTGCAGCTTCTCGGCTTGGGGCGAGTTGGGGGAAAGGGTTTGGGTCTGGGGGATTTGGAATGGGGGTTTGGGTGTCCCCAGGTGCCACCCTGTGGCTTGGGGTGAGCGGTGCAGGTCACACCGGGAGTGCCCAGGAGGGTGGGGAGGGAGAGTTGGGGGTCCCCAAGGGGTGGGGAGGGGGTGCTGGTGGTCCCCAGGGGTTTTTGGGGCTGGGGGTGTCTCTTACCGTTGCAGGTGGTGTTGATGAGGGTGGTGATCACCTGGCACTCGGTCAGCCTCACCTGCCGGAACAGCAGCTCCCGCAGCTGCGCGGGAGGAAGAGGAGGAGGAGGAGGAGAGGAGTCAGAACACCCCAAAAACACCCCCGGCACCTTCCCCGTCCCCAGAGATAACAGAGAGAGCCCAGGGGATGAGGAGGAGGAGGAGGAGGAGAGGGGTCAGAACACGCCAAAAACATCCCCGGCACCTTCCCGGTCCCCAGAGATAACAGAGAGAGCCCAGGGGATGAGGAGGAGGAGGAGGAGGAGGAAGAGGAGGAGAGGGGTCAGACGATCCCAAAAACACCTCGAGAACGAGACACCAGGGCTTGGAGAGGAGAAGGAGAAGGAGAAGGAGAAGGAGAAGGAGAAGGAGAAGGAGAATCCCAAAAGGACCCCCCGGCTTCTCCTCGTGGGCTCTGGGAGAGGTCCGGGGCAATGGGAGGAAGAGGAGGAGGAGAGGGGTCAGAACACCCCAAAAACACCCGCAGCATCATCCCGGTCCCCACAGGCAGCAGAGAGAGCCCGGGGGATGAGGAGGAGAAGGAGGAGGAGGAAGAAGAGAGGGGTCAGAACATCCCAAAAGGATTCCTGGGCACCACTTCAGGGGCTCTGGGAGAGCTCCAGGGGCTGGGGAAGAGGAGGAGGAGGAGGAGAAGAAGAAGAAGAAGAGGAGAGGGGTCAGAACATCCCGAAAGGATCCCTTGGCACCACTTCAGGGGCTCTGGGAGAGCTCCCGGGAGGAAGAGGAGGAAGAGGAGGAGGAGGAGAGGGGTCAGAACATCCCGAAAGGATTCCTGGGCACCACTTCAGGGGCTCTGGGAGAGCTCCAGGTAGGAAGAAAAGGAAAAGAAAGAGAACCCCAAGATTGGAACCCCCTTGACCAAAATCCCCCGGCACTTCCTGGGGTCCCCTCGCCGCCACCACCCGGAGGGACGAGCAGGCGACACCAGCGTCACCCGCGGGCTGTGCCACCCTCCCCCGGGAGTGGCCGGCTCTGCCCGCAGCCCGGGGCTCACCTGCGGGATGCTGCTGGAAGTCTGGCTGCTGTTACACTTCTCCAGCTCCCTCTGCACCTTCAACGCCATCCCCTGCAGCTTGTCCTTGTCCTTCAGGGTGGCGTTGAGCGCGCGGCTCAGGTTGGCGTTGGTGGCGCTCAGGGTGACAATCTTGCGGTAGTGGCTCTGCACCTGCTCCTCCAGCAGCCTCAGGTGGGTGTCGGTGCCCGCCTGGGCGTTCCCGTACACCATGAAGAGCACGAGCCCCAGGATGATCAGGAATTGGATCAGCGAGGTGAAAAGGAAAATGTATTTGAGGTAAAAACCGCAATCGCGCTTCGGCATCGCCTCCTTGTGCTCCAGCCCGAACTTGGCCATGCCGAAGCTGCTCTTCTCCATCCTCGCCGCTGCTCTGGCCGCCCCACCCCGCCGGGACCGCGCTTTTCAGGGGGGCCGCGCTGGGGCGGGGCTGCTCCCGACGCCGTGTTTATATCCCAGGATTTAATATTTCCTCCTGCCGGGCTCCTTCCTGCCGTGCCGGATGCTCCCGGGGACCCGCCGGGTTATCGGGGCACAGCTTCTGCTGGGATTGTTGTTCCTGAAGCGTGGAAGGCGAAAAAATAAATGGGGTTTCGTTCCCTCCATCCCATTTCGGTGCATGGCGCCCCCCTGGAATTGTCTGGAAGTGTCTGCCCCGAAATTCCCACTCCCGGGGTGAGAATTCCAAGGAATTAAATCCCTCTGGGTGATCAGGGCGTTGGGATTGTTCCTGAAGTGTGGAAGGGGAAAAAAAAAGGGATTTTATTCCCTCCATCCCATTTCAGTGCCCGGCACGCCCCTGGAAGCGTCTAGAATTGTCTCCTGCCCCAAAATTCCCACTCCCGGTGTGAGAATTCCAAGGAATTCAATCCCGCTGAGTTGTCAGGGCACGGCTTCTGCTGGGATTGTTGTTCCTGAAGTGTGGAAGGGAAAAAAAAAAAAAAAAAAAAAAGGGATTTCATTCCCTCCATCCCATTTCGGGGCCCTGGAAGTGTCTGCCCTGAAATTCCCATCCCCGGTGTGAGAATTCCAAGGAATTCAATCCCGCTGGGTGATCAGGGCACTGGGATTGTTGTTCCTGGAGAGGAGGGGGAAAAAATGGGATTTCGTTCTCTCCATCCAATTTTAGTGCCCCTGGAATTGTCTGGAATTGTCTCCTGTCCCGAAATTCCCACTCCCGGCATGGGAATTTCAGGGAATTCGATCCCGCCGGGTGATCAGGGCTCAGCTTCTGCTGGGATTGTTGTTCCTGGAGTGGAGAGGGGGGGAAAAAAGTTGGATTCCATTCCCTGCAATCCATTTCGGTGCCCAGCGCATCCCTGGAATTGCCTCGCGCCCCGAAATCGTGGGATTCGATTTCCCCCATCCCCATTTCGGTGCCCGGCGTCCCTGGAATTGTGTGGAATGGTTCGGAATTGTTTGGAATTGCCTGGAATTGTTCGGAATTGTTCGGAATTGTTCGGAATTGTTCGGAATTGTTCGGAATGGTTTGGAATAGTTCGGAATTGTTTGGAATTGTTTGGAATTTTTCGGAATTGTTCGGAACTGCCTGGAATTGCCTCCCGCCCCCAAACTCCCACCCTCGGCACGGGAATTCCCTGTTCCCGCCGGGAGTGCAGGGTGGGTCCCCGGGGGGTGCCGGGGGGACCCCGAGGGTGGCACGGGGGTGGCACGCGGGGACGGGGACAGCTCGGGTGGCACCGAGCGAGGCGGGGCAGGGACGGGGACAGGGACCGGAGCAGCTCTGCCGTGCCTTCCCAGCATCCTTGGGTCCGCTTTGAAGCGGGTTTCCAGGAAAGTTGGATTTTCCTGCGGCCGCATCCTGTGCAAAGGGCAGCGACGCATCCGGGCCCCCCCACCCCGAGCCCCCCGAGCCGCCGGGAGGGGACAGAGGTGACATCCCGGTGACATCCCGGTGTCCCCTGGGGCTCTCCCAGCGGCTCCCTGGGATCGAGGGGATCCCAAACCCGGGTGGGGCCCGAGCGGCCCCCGCGCCCTGCGAGGGTTCGGGATGGGGAGGGGAACTGGGAATGGCGCTCCCGAACTGGGAACAGAATTCCTGAACTCGGAACGGAATTCCCGAATTGGGAACTGAATTCCCGAACTGGGAACGGTGCTCCCAAACTGGGAACAGAATTTCCGAACTGGGAGCAGGGCTCCCGAACTGGGAACAGAATTCCTGAACTGGGAACGGAATTCCCGAATTGGGAACGGCGCTCCCGAACTGCGAACAGAGTTCCCGAACTGGGAACAGAATTCCCGAACTGGGAACAGCGCTCCCGAACTGGGAGCAGTGTTGCCACGGTGTGGGGATGGGTTAATTAGGGCGGAGGGTTAATTGGGGGTGTTAATTTGGGGATGGGACAGAGTGGGGGGTGGGGATCTGTGGGGTCCCGGGAGGCTGCGAGGAGCCCCCGGGATGGGATCCGGGGTGGGGCATCCCAAAGGTGACACCGGCGGCGCGGGGGCGGGGGAGGCAGTGTCCCCTCGGGGGTGGCAGTGTCCCCTCCGGGGGGGTTGTCAGGGGTGGCAGTGCCCCCCCGGGGGGGTGGCGGTGTCCCCGCGGGTGACTCACTGTTATTTGCGGCTCAGGAAAAGGAAGCGGCGGTAGCTGAGAATGGCTCCGGCCGCGACACCGGCCGGGCCATCGCAGACACTTCCCGGTCCCCGAGGGACGCGGAGCAGCCAGGGCAGGAAACAGCCACCGGCCAGGGGTCAGCGCCCTGGGGGCCCCGCGGCCCGGCCCCCCCCGAACCATCCCGAACCCCCCGGAACCCCCTCCGAACCCTCCGGGCACCCTGCGGGGCTGGGGGATCGCGACATCCCCGTGGGATGGGGACAGGGGGACAGTGGCCGCAGCAGGGCCTGGACACCCCCAGACACCCGGTGTGAGGTGGCACTGAGGGACAAAGGGGCGGTGTCCCCCCCTTCAGCCATGCCACCCCAAACTCCACCCTTTTCCCTGCGCTGAGTCCCCTCCATGTCACCAAGGTGTCCCCAAGGCCGCCCCGACTCCCAGGGACCCGCAGGGAGCGGGATCGGGGTGGGGACACGGTGACAACCCCGTCTCTGCCATTCCCGGCTGGGCGGAGCCACCGTGGCAGCGACGTCGCCGTGCGGGGGCAGACACCGGGGGTGGCCCCACGACAGGGGGGTGGCTCTGTGTCCCCCAGTCCCCCCTCGGGGTGTTTTGGGGTCCCTGGCAGAGCCGTTGGGATCCGGGATGGGAGAAACCCCTGGAGTTTGGGGAGGGGACAGTTGGGGTCAGAGGGACAGGGGACAGCGGGCTGGTGGCACAGGGAGATGTCCTGGCGAGCAGCGCAGCTTTTATTGCCCAATGTCCCCAAAATCCCCCAAATTCCCGCTGTTCCCGGGTTCTGGAGCGCTGTGGTTGTGGCCGAAATCTCGGAGGGGATGCCAGGGAAATCCGTGCCCGGGATGAGCCAAAACTGCCCCAAAAAAACTGGAGAAGGGACCCCTGTGTCCCCTGTCCGGCCGGGACACGGGACGGGGACACGGGGTGGCAGCACAAAGGGGTCGGGATGTGGTGGGATAGGGATTGGGATTTGGAATGGGACTGGGATTGGGATTGGGATTGGGACTGGGACTGGGACACAGCAGGATTGGGATCAGGACCAGGATCGGGATCGGGATCGGGATCGGGATCGGGATCGGGATCGGGATTGGGATCGGGATCGGGATTGTGACAGGCTTTGGGATCAGGACATAGGATGGGATCGGGACCCAATGGGGCCAGGAATCACAGTGGGATCGGGGATCAATGGGATCGGGGATCAATGGGATCAGGGATCAATGGGATCAATCAGGGATCAATGGGATCAATGGGATCAGTTGGATCAATGGGATCAATGGGATCAGTGGGGTCTGTGATCAATGGGATCAGGGATCATGGTGGGATCAGGGATCTATGGGATCGTGGATCAATGGGATCGGTGATCAATGGGATTGGGGATCACGGTGGGATCAGGGATCTATGGGATTTGGGATCAATGGAATCAATGGGATCGGGGATTAATGGGATCAGTGATCAATGGGATCAGGGACCAATGGATTGGGGATCAATGGGATCAATGGGATCGAGGATCAATGGGATCGGGGATAAATGGGATCAGTGGGATCAGGGATCTATTGGATCGGGGATCAGTGGTATCAGTGGTATCAGGGATCAATGGGATCGGGGATCAGTGGGATTAGGGATCAATGGATTGGGGATCAATGGGATCAGGACCATCTCCCACCCCCAAGGCTCCAGCTCTGCACTGGCGGTTCCGGAGCCGGGCCAGCCCCGCAGGTGACAGCGCTGGGGACACCGCGACACCGGGGTTGTGGCGCTCGCTGGGGGGGCCGGGGGGGCTGCGGGGCCTCAGCCCTTCCTGCAAGGGGCGGGGACGGGGACAACGGCAGTGACACCGCCGCTCCTTGCTGCGCCTCCTCCCGGGGCTGTCCCCCCTTCCCGGGGCTGTCCCCTCCTCCCGAGCTGTACCCTCCTCCCCGGGCTGTCCCCTCTTCCCGGGCTGTCCCCTCCTCCCCGGGCTGTCCCCTCTTGCGGGATTTCCCAGTTCGTGGGTTGTGACACCTTCCCGGGGTGTCCCTTTCCCGGATTGTCCCCCCTCCCCGGGCTGTCCCCTCACTCTGTCCCCCCTCTCCTGGCTGTCC
Organism: Montifringilla adamsi; assembly: GCA_017590115.1. NCBI lineage: Eukaryota > Metazoa > Chordata > Aves > Passeriformes > Passeridae > Montifringilla > Montifringilla adamsi. The sequence goes on along the minus strand of JAGGNK010007138.1, from coordinate 8,868 downwards.
CCTCGCTCTGTCCCCCCTCTCAGAGCTGTCCCCTCGCTCTCTCCCCCCTTCCCGGGCTGTCCCCTCGCTCTGTCCCCCCTCTCAGAGCTGTCACCTCCCTCTGTCCCCCCTCCCCGGGCTGTCCCCTCGCTCTGTCCCCCCTCTCAGAGCTGTCACCTCCCTCTGTCCCCCCTCTCCTGGCTGTCCCCTCGCTCTGTCCCCCCTCCCCGCGCTGTCCCCCCCGCAGTACCGGTGACCCGGGGGACACCTGCGCCCGCTGCCTCTGTCGCGGCCCCGCCGCCGCAGCGCCTCCAGCTCGGCCGCGTAGTCCCGGCTGTGGGGACAGCGCAGCCACGTGGGAGGGTGGCCCTGACCCGGGGGGGGACACGGGGGGTCCCCAAGGGGAGGAGGGACAGGACAGGGAGTCCCCAAGGGAGGACAGGGACAGGGAAGGGGAGGAGGGGATTGGGGGGACACACGGGGGTCCCCATGAGGAGGGAGGGACAGGACAGGATGTCACAAGGGTGGGGGGTGGCTGCTCTGGGGGTGGCCCACCCTGAGGAGGGTGACAAGGATCTGACAGGGGGAATGTCCCCGAGGGACAGGGAGATGTCCCTAGGGACAGAGAGATGTCACCAAGGGACAGGGGGTGTCCCCGGGGGTCAGGGCCCTTACAGGGAGGCGTCACCGAGGGACGGAGGATGTCCCCAGGGGACAGGGGGATGTCACCAAGGGTCAGAGAGATGTCATCGAGGAACAGGGGGTGTCACTGAGGGACAGGGGGATGTCACCAAGGGACAGGGGGTGTCCTCGGGCACCAGGGCCCTTACAGGGAGGTGTCCCCGAGGGACAGAGGGTGTCCCAGGGGACAGAGGGTGTCCCAGGGGACAAAGCCCTTACAGGCTGTCCTGCAGCTCCCGCTGTCGCCCCTCGCAGCGCTCCCGGCGCTCCCGCAGCTCCCGCTGCTGCTCCAGCGCCTCCTGCAGCCGCCGCCGCAGCCCCCGCGCCTGCTCCGCGCCCCGCGCCACCTCCTCTGGGGACAGCGGCGACACCGGCTGGTCACGCCAGGACGGAGCGCAGCCCCCCCCGGGCCGGGCTGCTGGCGCGGGGACAGAGCTCACCTTGCAGCGCCGCTTTGTCACCGGCCAGCTCGGCCCGCTCGCGCCGCAGCGCCACCAGCTCGTCCCCCAGCGCGGTGACATTGGCCTCCAGCCTGGCCTGGGGACAGGGGACACGTGGGGACAGCGGTGGGCAGTGTCCATCCCCCGCTCCCGCTCCTTCATCTGCTGCCAGAGCCCTCCTGCTCCTCTGCCTCACTGTCCCCCCACGTCCCCAAGCTGTCCCCACGCTCCTGGTGGCCTTGGGTCCTCCTCACATCCTCCCCCCAAGGTGGGGACACGGATCTGGGGACAATCCCCCTCCGCTGGAGGGATGGCTCGTCCTGAGGGTGGAGAGCACAGTAAAGCCCCAGGTCACCCATGTCCCCAAGTGTCCCCACGCTCCTGGTGGCCTTGGGTGCCTGTCCCCCTCCCGTCCCGTTCCTCAAAGCGCTGGGGACGTGGCTTTGGGGACAATCCCTCCTCTCTGAGGTGACACTCATCCTGGGGGAGATGTGACCTGTCCCGGCGGGCCGAGGCCACCCCGCGGGTGTCACCGCTGGTGCCAGGGAGGCGACAGGGGGACAGGAGCTCTCCAAGAGGCTGCCCAGCCCTGCCCGGCTCCCGGCGCCAGCCCCGGGAAACGGGGACATTTTCCAGCCTCTCCGGGCCATTGTTCAGCCGGATGAGCCCGAGAGGGGCGGCGGGACCCGGCTCTTCCTCCAGGCCCTTCCCCGGCTGCAACCGCAGCTAAAAATACCCGGGAAGGACGAACCGGGAGCTGCGGCCCCGCCGCTGCCTCGGGACCCGGTAATTACCGGGATGGAGCCGGGAACGGCGGCCCCGCCGAGAGCGGGAAGCAGCCGGGGCTCCTTTTTGGGGTGCCCCCTGCAGGGATGGGGCGCTCTGCCCCACCAGGAGCAGCCAGGGGTTGTTTTTGGGGTGTCCCCTGCAGGGATGGGATGTCTCTGTCCCCCTGGACGGAGCGGGGAGCAGCCGGTGTTCGGGGTTGGGGTGTCCCCTGCGGTTCTGCCCGCCCTCCCGGAGCAGCCGGGGCTCGTTTTTGGGGTGTCCCCTGCAGGGATGTGACGGCTTTGGCCCCCTAGAATGGAGCCAAGAGCATCCCGGGCTCGTTTTTGGGTGTCCCCTGCAGGGATGGGGCAGCTCTGCACGCCCAGGATGGAGTCGGGAGCATCTTTTTGGGGTGCTGTCTTTTTGGGGTGTCCCCTGCAGGGAGGTGGCTGCTCTGCTCCCCCCGGGAGAATCCCGGGCTGGTTTCTGGGGTGTCCCCTGCAGGGAGGTGGCGGCTGTCCCCCCCAGGTGGCTGTGCCCGTGTCCCCGCTCACTATCCCGGCTGGAACGGGGAATTCCCGCAGGGACGGAGCAGCCCCCGGGCTTGGCTGCTGGCCAGGGAGGGAGGGACAGGGGACACTGCTGAGGGGACAGGGAGTGCTGTCCCCGTCCTCTTTGCCACCCCAAAGTGACCAAGCACCTCCTTGTCCCCATTTCTCCGGCCAACAATGGGGACAGGGGACTCTGCTGAGGGGACAGGAGGTGTTGTCCCCATCCTGTTTGCCACCCCAAAGTGACCGAGCACCTCCTTGTCCCCATCCCTCCCGCCATCTATGGGGACAAGGGACAGGTGTGAGGGGCTGCTGAGGGGACAGAGGCTGCTGTCCCCATCCCCTTTTCCACCCTAAACTGACCGAACACCTCCTTGTCCCCATCCCTCGGGCCACCTATGGGGTCAAGAGATTTGTCCCCATCCCTCGGGCCACCTATGAGGACAAGAGATTTGTCCCCATCCCTCCGGCCACCTACGGGGACAAGAGATTTGTCCCCATCCCTCGGGCCACCTACCGCGCGCTGCCGGCAGGACACGAGGCTGGCATTGTCCCTGCCGCTGTCCCCTCGCGCCCGTGCCAGCTCCCGGCGCAGCGTGTCCCCGTCGCTCCGCAGCCGCTCCCGGTCCCGTTCCAGCTCGGCCAGGCGGGTCCCGAGCTCGGCCAGGCGGGTCCCGAGCTCCCGGCTCTCGTTGGCCGCCCGCTCCCGGCAGCCCCGCAGCTGCCCCAGCGCCTCGGAGCGCCACAGCGACACCGCCACCGCCACTGTCACCGCCGCCACCAGCACCAGCAGCGCCGCGCACAGCGCCAGCACCTTCAGCGTGGCCTTTGGCACCGCGGGGTCCATGCCGGAGGGGACAGAGGGGACAGAGGGGACAGCAGGGGACAAACGGGGACACAAGGGACAGCAGGGGACAGGCGGGGACAGGTGGGAGCAGAGGGGAAAGCAGGGGACCGGAGGGGACAGAGGGGACAGCAGGGGACAAACGGGGACACAAGGGACAGCAGGGGACAGGAATGGACAGGAGGGGACCGAAGGGGACCGAAGGGGACAGGAGGGGACAGAGAGGACAGCAGGTGACAGGCGGGGGCAGAAGGGACAGCAGGGGACAGGAATGGACAGGAGGGGACCAAAGGGGACTGAAGGGGACAGGAGGGGACAGACAGGACAGCAGGTGACAGGCGGGGGCAGAAGGGACATCAGGGGACAGGAATGGACAGGAGGGGACCGAAGGGGACAGGAGGGGACAGACAGGACAGTCGGGGACAGGCGGACCCGCTCCGGCCGTGGCCGTGCCGGGATGTGGCGGTGGCGCTGCTGGTGACACCGTAATTGTCGCGCGTGGGCAGAGGTTTGTGGCGGGTCACGGCCCAGAATAGTTTTTGTTTGTGCTGGACAGGGGACAGCTCTGCCCCAGCTGCGGGGACAAGCCGGCGTGGCCTCGGTGACCGCTGAGGTTCCCGTGTGTCCCCAGCCCGGAGCTCGGTGTCCCCAGCAGCGAGAGCGGGGCGGGTCTGGCCGGGTTTTATTGGAAATGGGCTAAAAAATCAGGAATTGTGGAATGGCTGCGGCCCAGGGCAGCGCTGGCCTGTCCCAAACCCCCCAAATCCCCTGTGTGTCCTTTTTCGGGTTTATTTCACCCAAAAAGAGGCACCCGGGCCATCCAGAACTCTCTGTTTTTATTGTCTCCTATTGTCCTAAATCCCAACTGTCCAAATTTGTATTCCTCTAGTTTTATTCCTATTTTTAGAACAATTTTTTTTTTTACTATTCAACTTTTAAAAATTTAAAAGCGTGGGGTTGGAGTTTTTCACAAGGCTGTCCCCGCTGGCCTGGCCCTGGGGGCTGTCCCCTCTCTCAGGGTTGTCCCCCCCTATTCCCACCCCATTTTCCCTAAATCCTCCCATTTCCACCCTGTTTCCCCCTAAATCCTTAAATTCCCACCTCATTTCCCCCTAAATCCTCCCATTTCCCCCCAAATCCCCCATTCCCACTCTATTTCCCCTAAATCCTTCAATTCCCCCCCTAAACCCCCCCATTCCCATCCCATTCCCCCCCCCCAAATCCTATCTTTTCCCCCTTTTTCCACACCAAATCCCTCCTCTTTTCCCCAATTTCTCCCCATTTCACCTTTTTCCCCCCAAAACCACTCCCACATCCCCTCCGAAGCCCCCAGTCCCACAAAAGGGGGGAAAATCTGTGGGAAAAGAAAATAAGAAAGGAAAAAAGGGGACAGATGAGGGGCCCGGTGATGATTCCCAGAGATTCCCGGTGAGGATTCCCGGGATTCCTGATAATTCCCGCCCGGATCCGCGGGATCCCGATCCCCCCTATCCCCCTCGATCCCCCCGATCTCCCCTCAAAAGGTGGCCTCCCTGTTGGGGCTGTCCCCTCAGGCAGTGGCATCTCCCTCAGGGCTGTCCCCTCTCTCTTGGGGCTGTCCCCTGAGGGTTGTCCCCTCAGAGGGGCTGTCCCCTCAGGCATGGCCACCCCCTGAGGGCTGTCCCCTCTCTGGGGCTGTCCCCTCAAAAGGTGGCCTCCCTGTTGGGGCTGTCCCCTCAGGCAGTGGCATCTCCCTCAGGGCTGTCCCCTCTCTCTTGGGGCTGTCCCCTGAGGGTTGTCCCCTCAGAGGGGCTGTCCCCTCAGGCATGGCCACCCCCTGAGGGCTGTCCCCTCTCTGGGGCTGTCCCCTCAAAAGGTGGCCTCCCTGTTGGGGCTGTCCCCTCAGGCAGTGGCATCTCCCTCAGGGCTGTCCCCTCTCTCTTGGGGCTGTCCCCTGAGGGTTGTCCCCTCAGAGGGGCTGTCCCCTCAGGCATGGCCACCCCCTGAGGGCTGTCCCCTCTCTGGGGCTGTCCCCTCAAAAGGTGGCCTCCCTGTTGGGGCTGTCCCCTCAGGCAGTGGCATCTCCCTCAGGGCTGTCCCCTCTCTCTTGGGGCTGTCCCCTGAGGGTTGTCCCCTCAGAGGGGCTGTCCCCTCAGGCATGGCCACCCCCTGAGGGCTGTCCCCTCTCTGGGGCTGTCCCCTCAAAAGGTGGCCTCCCTGTTGGGGCTGTCCCCTCAGGCAGTGGCATCTCCCTCAGGGCTGTCCCCTCTCTCTTGGGGCTGTCCCCTGAGGGTTGTCCCCTCAGAGGGGCTGTCCCCTCAGGCATGGCCACCCCCTGAGGGCTGTCCCCTCTCTGGGGCTGTCCCCTCAAAAGGTGGCCTCCCTGTTGGGGCTGTCCCCTCAGGCAGTGGCATCTCCCTCAGGGCTGTCCCCTCTCTCTTGGGGCTGTCCCCTGAGGGTTGTCCCCTCAGAGGGGCTGTCCCCTCAGGCATGGCCACCCCCTGAGGGCTGTCCCCTCTCTGGGGCTGTCCCCTCAAAAGGTGGCCTCCCTGTTGGGGCTGTCCCCTCAGGCAGTGGCATCTCCCTCAGGGCTGTCCCCTCTCTCTTGGGGCTGTCCCCTGAGGGTTGTCCCCTCAGAGGGGCTGTCCCCTCAGGCATGGCCACCCCCTGAGGGCTGTCCCCTCTCTGGGGCTGTCCCCTCAAAAGGTGGCCTCCCTGTTGGGGCTGTCCCCTCAGGCAGTGGCATCTCCCTCAGGGCTGTCCCCTCTCTCTTGGGGCTGTCCCCTGAGGGTTGTCCCCTCAGAGGGGCTGTCCCCTCAGGCATGGCCACCCCCTGAGGGCTGTCCCCTCTCTGGGGCTGTCCCCTCAAAAGGTGGCCTCCCTGTTGGGGCTGTCCCCTCAGGCAGTGGCATCTCCCTCAGGGCTGTCCCCTCTCTCTTGGGGCTGTCCCCTGAGGGTTGTCCCCTCAGAGGGGCTGTCCCCTCAGGCATGGCCACCCCCTGAGGGCTGTCCCCTCTCTGGGGCTGTCCCCTCAAAAGGTGGCCTCCCTGTTGGGGCTGTCCCCTCAGGCAGTGGCATCTCCCTCAGGGCTGTCCCCTCTCTCTTGGGGCTGTCCCCTGAGGGTTGTCCCCTCAGAGGGGCTGTCCCCTCAGGCATGGCCACCCCCTGAGGGCTGTCCCCTCTCTGGGGCTGTCCCCTCAAAAGGTGGCCTCCCTGTTGGGGCTGTCCCCTCAGGCAGTGGCATCTCCCTCAGGGCTGTCCCCTCTCTCTTGGGGCTGTCCCCTGAGGGTTGTCCCCTCAGAGGGGCTGTCCCCTCAGGCATGGCCACCCCCTGAGGGCTGTCCCCTCTCTGGGGCTGTCCCCTCAAAAGGTGGCCTCCCTGTTGGGGCTGTCCCCTCAGGCAGTGGCATCTCCCTCAGGGCTGTCCCCTCTCTCTTGGGGCTGTCCCCTGAGGGTTGTCCCCTCAGAGGGGCTGTCCCCTCAGGCATGGCCACCCCCTGAGGGCTGTCCCCTCTCTGGGGCTGTCCCCTCAAAAGGTGGCCTCCCTGTTGGGGCTGTCCCCTCAGGCAGTGGCATCTCCCTCAGGGCTGTCCCCTCTCTCTTGGGGCTGTCCCCTGAGGGTTGTCCCCTCAGAGGGGCTGTCCCCTCAGGCATGGCCACCCCCTGAGGGCTGTCCCCTCTCTGGGGCTGTCCCCTCAAAAGGTGGCCTCCCTGTTGGGGCTGTCCCCTCAGGCAGTGGCATCTCCCTCAGGGCTGTCCCCTCTCTCTTGGGGCTGTCCCCTGAGGGTTGTCCCCTCAGAGGGGCTGTCCCCTCAGGCATGGCCACCCCCTGAGGGCTGTCCCCTCTCTGGGGCTGTCCCCTCAAAAGGTGGCCTCCCTGTTGGGGCTGTCCCCTCAGGCAGTGGCATCTCCCTCAGGGCTGTCCCCTCTCTCTTGGGGCTGTCCCCTGAGGGTTGTCCCCTCAGAGGGGCTGTCCCCTCAGGCATGGCCACCCCCTGAGGGCTGTCCCCTCTCTGGGGCTGTCCCCTCAAAAGGTGGCCTCCCTGTTGGGGCTGTCCCCTCAGGCAGTGGCATCTCCCTCAGGGCTGTCCCCTCTCTCTTGGGGCTGTCCCCTGAGGGTTGTCCCCTCAGAGGGGCTGTCCCCTCAGGCATGGCCACCCCCTGAGGGCTGTCCCCTCTCTGGGGCTGTCCCCTCAAAAGGTGGCCTCCCTGTTGGGGCTGTCCCCTCAGGCAGTGGCATCTCCCTCAGGGCTGTCCCCTCTCTCTTGGGGCTGTCCCCTGAGGGTTGTCCCCTCAGAGGGGCTGTCCCCTCAGGCATGGCCACCCCCTGAGGGCTGTCCCCTCTCTGGGGCTGTCCCCTCAAAAGGTGGCCTCCCTGTTGGGGCTGTCCCCTCAGGCAGTGGCATCTCCCTCAGGGCTGTCCCCTCTCTCTTGGGGCTGTCCCCTGAGGGTTGTCCCCTCAGAGGGGCTGTCCCCTCAGGCATGGCCACCCCCTGAGGGCTGTCCCCTCTCTGGGGCTGTCCCCTCAAAAGGTGGCCTCCCTGTTGGGGCTGTCCCCTCAGGCAGTGGCATCTCCCTCAGGGCTGTCCCCTCTCTCTTGGGGCTGTCCCCTGAGGGTTGTCCCCTCAGAGGGGCTGTCCCCTCAGGCATGGCCACCCCCTGAGGGCTGTCCCCTCTCTGGGGCTGTCCCCTCAAAAGGTGGCCTCCCTGTTGGGGCTGTCCCCTCAGGCAGTGGCATCTCCCTCAGGGCTGTCCCCTCTCTCTTGGGGCTGTCCCCTGAGGGTTGTCCCCTCAGAGGGGCTGTCCCCTCAGGCATGGCCACCCCCTGAGGGCTGTCCCCTCTCTGGGGCTGTCCCCTCAAAAGGTGGCCTCCCTGTTGGGGCTGTCCCCTCAGGCAGTGGCATCGCCCTCAGGGCTGTCCCCTCAAAAAGTGACCTCCCTGTTGGGGCTGTCCCCTCAGAGGGTGGCCTTTCCCAGGAGCTGTCCCCTCTCTGGGGGGGCTGTCCCCTCAGGGGGTGGCCTCCCCCGGGGGCTGTCCCCTCTTCTTGGGGGGCTGTCCCCTCAGGCGGTGGCGTCCCCCTCGGGGCTGTCCCCCCCGTCCAGCAGCCCGTAGTGCGCGTGGCTCTGGCAGGGCCGCTGCAGGGGATGCGCCAGCAGCTTGGCCATGCAGTTGTGCAGCTCCAGCGCCGGCCCCGCCAGGGCCACCTCGTACTTGTAGTTGGTGCCTTTGGTGTCCAGGCTGCCGAAAAACCCGAACATGTCCTGGGGAGGGACAGAACGGGGACAAAACGGGCTCGAAGCTGGCTTGTCCTGACCGTAAATCCTGAGAAATTTCTTCTTTTTGTCCTCCCAGTTTGGCTAAAAATTTCCCTCGGAATTCCGTCTTTTTTTGTCATTCTGTTCTTGGTGATTCCCCACAAACCCACACCATTGCCATTCCATTTCCCCTAAATCCCCCCATTCCCACCCCATTTCCCCTAAATCACCCCATTCCCACCCCATTTCCCCTAAATCTTTAAATTCCCACTCCATTTCCCCTAAATCCCCCCATTTCCACCCCGTTTTCCCCTAAATCCTTAAATTCCCGCCCCATTTCCCCCAAATCCCCCATTCCCACTCTATTTCC
>JAGGNK010007127.1:180759-304720 GCA_017590115.1 Montifringilla adamsi | reverse complement strand
AATGGCAGTTCCTTGTCCTGGCTGGGCTGGCTGTCCTGGAGAGATGTCCTGCAGATGGTGCGGAAATCTCCCATCCCCATTTTCCTTGGATAGTGACTTTCCAGTCCAAGGCGCTTGAGCAACTGGAGGAACTCCTGGTTTGCAATGCCTTCATTTGCTTTGGATTCCCTGCTGTCTGACTTGGATTGGGACTGACAAGGGGCCTCAGGTGTCGATCCACCTTGTCCCTGCCCACAGCTGTGCCTGGGCCATCCTGGTGGCCCTTCAGGAGGGACTGGAGATGCTGGGAGGCAGCTCAGAGAGGTGCCCTCCGTGATCTGCTGCTCGTTAGCACAGAGGGTCTTGTTATAAATGTATATTACAGTATTGGCTTTTTGCAAATAATGAAATGGATTCTATATGTGTGGTGTTAAAGTAACTTTGCTGGAGAGATATAGGGTTTTTTTCTGTTGTTACCTAAAACTTTGCAGTAGCTGATATAGATATACATATATATACACATATATATATACACCTGTGTTAAATTAAACTTTTAAATTTTACCAGGAGAGTGAACCATGTTTTTCACAGTCTCATCAGCCAAGTGCCCATTGGTGGCCATCCCAGCCACAGCCACCATGGAGCCACTGGGCTTAAAATCTCTGGTGACAGGAGGAAAAGTGCCTGCAAACCTTCAGCTGGGCACCTGCCTCTTAACCTTTGGGGCTTTGACTCTGTCACGCAATTCTGAGAATAGTCCCAGTCTCAGTTCACTTGGATACTGGAGAGATTTATTCCTTGCAAAAAAATCCTTCTGAGCATTCAGCTTCTGTTCCGAGCTGAATGCTTGGAACAGCATTCCACAATGCCAAGGCCACAACACTGTCACCAGCACAGGTATTGATCCCAGAGCCATGCACTGGGCTCCTGTGTCCCTTCCAGAGCCTTCAGGGGCAGCTTTCCCTTAGGAGACCATGCAGATCTGGGCAAGGTATGCATGGGCAGTGGGCTCTGATTGCCTCACCCACCTCACAGCAGATGCTCCCGTTGCTCCCAGCCTTGGCTTCCCAGCAGACACCGGCAGCCGAGGGCCCCAGCTCAGGGGACACAGCACAGCTGCAGGGACAGGCCTGGGGTACACAGCAGGGTATGGAGAAGAAGATGGGAACCCCTCGAGAACTCAGATGTGACGCACCAGGAAGGAAAGGCCCAAAATCCTAAAGAAGAAAAGCAGTCTGGAGAAAGCAACCCATGAGCATGGCAGATTCATTCCAGGGAGCACTGCAGGCCAACCCTCATCCCATCCCCATCCCCATCCCCATCCCATCCCCATGCCCTCCCCATCCCATACCCATCCCCATCCCCTACCTTGTCCCTCCAGGCCCTGCGGCTCCCGGGCTGGGACAGGCCCAGCACAGCCCAAACAGCCCTGGCTCCTTTGGAGGGATCTGCTTCCCCTTTTATAGGGACAGTGAGGGAGCAACTACTGCTTTCCTGGAAATCATGTGTTTTCCTGCAGCAGAGTGAAAGTGAAACTGCTGCTGCCTGGTTTGGGATGAAAGTTTTTTTTTTGGTGAGAGGTGGACTTGAGGGTGTTGGAGGTCTTTTCCAACCTTTGATTTTGGATTTAGAGAAGGAAAATAAGAAGAAAAGGATGAGAAGTTGTTACTCAACGTGTAGCACGGGGCATGTCTGCCATTCTTTATTGCAGCACTGGTCGTTTGGGGGATACTTCCTCCAGTCAAGTCTGACAGTGTTGGATGAACAGAGCTTTTATCATACACACTAATTGTATATTCATTAGCTATCCCCGCTTACTTTATTTTATGCAGTCACATCCTTTACCAGGAGTCCTTACGTGGTTTTGTCTTTAATATTCCGTGTCCTTTTTAGGGGCATGTTCCTTGACCCCCACTTTTGAGTCCGGGAAATATCCCCGTTTTGCACAACTTCTGCTTTGTCAGCCTTGCAGAGCTGAGCTGGCATCCTGCTTCCATTTTTCATGACTTCTGTTTGCCTGAGTTACATCCTTTACCTCTTTCTCCAAGGCTGTGCTGTTCTCCTGTCCTTACAAAATCCCTCCTCTTCTTGATTCTAAGTTCCTTGTGGGAAGCAGTCTCTTGAGATTTACATTTCCTTTCAGAGTGTAAGGCATTAAAACAGCTTCAACACTGAATCTTGGTGCTGGCTAAGACCATACAGCAATTATTCAGGTGGTGATTATAAACAGACATTTCACCAAGTCCAGCTGGGTACCCATGAAGGACGTTTGGTCCAGATTTCTTCCAATCCCCAGGATGTGGTGTCTTGAGCTGTGGGTTGTAAAATTTGGGCTTGTTTCCAGATTCCCTGAACATCTGTAGGCACTCTACGATCTTTTGATCAGTGAATACACAGCACCTGGAGTTAATGACAGTCCATACTCCTCCTTGTGATGCTAAAACAAGGGCTAGCACCATTTGGTTTCGTAAAACAGCTCGTGACAAGCTCTTGACTTCTTCCCAAGGGGCTTAGGCCCTTTTAATGCTGGAACAAGGTATCCAAAATTTTACTTTGTGCAGTTTCAAGGCGGTAAAAGTTATCAGCAGTGCTTGGAAAGGTTCCTTCCACTTTGGTTGGAGTGGAGCAGTTGCCCAGTCATTCAAACAGACCCAATCTCCTGGTTGGAACTCATGCCCTGGTGTGTCCAACCACTGCAAATCCTGTAAGGTTTTACTAAGAGAAATTAAGTAATTATTCAAATCAACCCCTCCTTTTAACACGTGTGTTTCCTGGAGTGTGGCACTTGGTAGGGTCGACCACAGAGCAGCTCACAGGGGCTGATTTTGCTGGTGCCCCACAGTTGAATTCTGCTTTGAAGCAGGGCAACAGGCAAGGCTTGGACCCAGGTCAAGGAGCTTTCCTGACACATTTTACCCAATTGCAATTTGATTGTATAATTCACTCGCTCCACTTTGCCACTAGCCTGGGGCCTATAAGGAGTGTGAAGATCCCAAGCTATTCCCAAGGTTTTCCTAAGTTGTTGTATCACTTCTGCAATAACGTGGGAATCTGTGTCTGATGACATTCCCAAAGGTACCCCCGATTTTTGGATTGATTGTATTTTGGGGGTTTTGTATCTATTTGATTTGACAGTACTTTAGTCACTTCCCTAACCTGGTTGGTGTGACAAGGGAAGGCTTCTGGCCACCCACAGAAGGTATCCACCAGAACTTCATAGTTCTGCATTTATACCCCCCTTGTCTGGACAATTCAGTAAAATCAATCTGCCAGTGTTCACCCAGAACATTCCCAGGTTTTATGGCTCCCAGCGTTATTTTGTTAGCCTTGTTAGGGCTGTTTCTTTAACAAACTACACTTTGTTGGATTCTTGATTGCACAATCTGAGCCATTTTAGACCCAATTGTGGATTTTTGCAAACATTTTCAAAAGTTTTTCAGCACTGCAATGAGAGTCTTTGCCTATGTGACCCCCTGTTTCACACAAGATCAGTTGTGGGACTGATTTCTGCCTGCTTGGGGTAACTGCCCAGCCTCGTGGATCAAATTTTGCTTCTAAGGTTCTGCTGTCTTTATCAATTCCTGCAGCAGGAAGGCTCTGGATTTTTAGGGGGGGGGTCACAGTGATCTCAGCACTGTTCCTGCACGTCTTGCTCAGTCCCAGCTGCTTTGTCCTCACGTGCCATCTCCTCTGCTCCCACAGGCTCTGGGACATCCACAGGGACATCATCTTCACTCTGGGGACAGGGGGGAAGGTGGCACTGTTATAAATAACTATGTAGTTGTTGGCTTTCACTATTATATTGGCTTTTGTAAATTGTTTTGTGCCGCTTGTAATCACCTTTTAACTTTTCATATAATATAATTTTGTATTTATTATTAATTTTAATATTTTTAATAGAATATAATTTGCCAGCCTTTTATGTTTAATACCCTAATCCCTGTGTAGATTACATATTTTAATGTGATAAATATATTATAGTTTAGGCTCTCACATCATATTAAAATAGACACTATGTCCTGTGTATTATAACATTAACTTTTGCAGAAGTAATTGTAGTTGTGAAATAATAACTAATGATTTTATTTTTGTCGCTGACTGACAACAGTCACTGATATTGGTTAAAAGTTGATTAAGTTAATTGGTTAAATTGGTTAAATAACTGATATTGTTTGAAAGTACTTGTTAAAATGGCTAAAATATCTGTATGATAAAATAACATTGAAAAGAACGAGGCAAATAACACTGAAAGAGCAAGAAGGAATCCACCACTGATTCTATCAATAAATTTCAAAGCACAGACCAGGGAGCCTTGCGAAGAAATAAAATACAAAACTCTCAAAATCACGTCTGCATTGTGGCACGTGCTCTAAGATGAGGTCAGGGCTCAAACTGAGCTAAAGAATTCCCAGAACAAACAAACTCAAGTGAATATTTGAATATGTATAATCATCATGAATATGTATTTGACCAATACAATGAAAAATATATAAGAGTTGTTCTAGTTAACGGTGTACATGTGGCTATGGCTGTGCATCCAGCACTGCTATTTTTGCTTTATCCCTTTTATCCCTTCTTAAACTTTTAAAAATTTCAAAGAGTGAGCCTCGTTTCTCACAGCACCATCCCCCTGGGGGTGCAGCCCTGTAAGTGCCTGTCCGAAATTCTCCTCATTCTTTGCCTCACGACCATCATGAAAGCCAAGAAAAGTTCCTGTTTTAATGTCCTGGTCCTGTTTGGATTGTCCTCCACCAGGCCAAGCCAACGTTCCCACAGGTGTGTTTGCTGTCCCATGGCATGCTGCACCCTTTGAAGGAGGAGAGGGACACTGTCCCCTTTCACACCTGCATCGCTTAGCAACTGGAATTGCTGGAATTTCTCCACCCTCCTGACCTGGCTGGGCTTCCTCTCTGGAATGACCTTCTCGGTGGTCACCTCAAACCGAACGTCAACCACCGTGACAAAGGGACTGAGATGGGAGAAGTTTTTCCTCCCATCAAGGACTGGGACATGATTTTCTACAGGGAAAAGCTCCCCTTTTCCTTCCCCAAGGACTGAGAAACCCCTGACTCCGGGGGGAGAGGTGTGTGTGTGGGGAGGCCAAGTGAACAAGCCGAGATTGCAAGCTGACCACTGGACTGAGAAGACAATGGCTCTCGCCCACTGCTGAGATCATGGACTATGGTATCTGTTCTCCTCCCCCTTGCAATTTTGGATAATAAAAACCCCTGCTCTAGCTAGGGGCTTCTGAGATCTCCCCCGACGTGAAGACGACAGGCTCTTAGTCAACTGGACTTTGAAGGACTTGGTCATCCACACGTCTGCTAACTATACACCTCCTTTCTTTTCCTCCCCTCTTTTTCCTTATTCTTTCCCTCTCCTTTATTCCCCTTCTCCCTAACGCATTTTGCTGTGATCATTCAATAAAGGTACATTTTTTTTTTAATTATTCCTGCAAACCCCCCTTGTCGTGTCCGTTTTTTTGCACCCTGAGATCAGTGAAAAGAACCTTCACGAATCTTGTGATCGTGCCAAGCCCCTGCCCGGCCCTCCAGTGCGGGGCTGGGGGGGTGATGCTCACCGCCAGCGATGCTCCGCAGCTCCTGCACCTCCTGCTGCAGCCGCAGCCGCAGCAGCTCCCGCAGCAGCTCCCGGCGCCGGCTCCGCGGGGCGACCCCCATGCGCCGCAGGGACCCCTCGGTCAGGCGCAGCAGCCCCCGGCCCGTCAGGGCGTGTTCCCGAGCCAGCTCCGCTGCCCCGCCGTGCGCCGCCAGCCACGAGCCCACCTCGACCCCCGACCACTGCCCCGCCGGGCGCTGCGGCCCCTCGGGCCCCTGGAGGGAGGAGAAGGGGAGGTGGGTGTCCCGTCAGGGAGCCACAGGGTCACGCTGTCACCTCTGTGCCACAGTGTCCCCGCCCCAGCCCTAGCACAGCCCTCGGTCGCATCCCTGCGCTGATGCTGGCGGCTGCACCCTCGTCCCCGTCCTCAGCCCATGGGGGGTCCCCAAATCCCTGCCTGGGTGGGTCCCCCATCCTCTGCCCCCAGGGATTCACAAATAACTACCTAGAGGAATACCCCCTCCTTCACCCGTGGGGATTCCACGTCCCCTGCCCATGGGAGTCCCTGAAATCCCCACCCATGGGGGTCCCCAAACCTCCTCCTGTGGGGTTTCACATCGTCCACCCATCTGGATGATGGTGGCCAACACCCACCAAACACCTACCCATGGGGTCTTCCATCCTCCACCTGCGGGTATCCCACACCCTTCATTCATGGGGGTCCCCAAACCTCCACCTGTGAGGGTCTCACATCCCCATCCATGGATTTCCCTCCTCTTCCACTGCTGGGGTTCCCTGGCACCCCACTGCAGTTGTCCCGGGGGGGTCCCCAGCTCCTGCCCGCTCTCACCTCAGCCTCGGGGTTCCCCTCCTGGGGTGCCTCAGCCCCATCCTCCGCCGGGAGATCCATCTGGGGCCGGGGGCAGGGCACGGGGGCTGTTCTGGCTCCCTGCAAACGGGGCTCCGTCAGCGGGGGGGGGTCCCCGGACCAGCCCCCCCCATGTCCTGCCGGCCACACAACCCCCCCAGCCCTCCCCCCTGGCACCCCGCCATCCCACTGTCCCTGCTGGGGGCACACAGTCGGGAGCCTCGATGCCACCCACCCCCTGCCCCCCCAGCACAAGGGGCTGCTCCCGGGGGTCGCGGCCGCGCCGCCCGTCCCGCCGTGACACGCCGGTGACACCAGCCCCGGCTCTGCCGTGCCCTGAGCCCGCAGGGGACACCGGCACCGCCCGGCTCCCCCGCCCGGCCGGGACCTCTGCCTCCCTCCTTCTTATCCCCCCCTTCTCCTACCTCGCTCCGGGTCCGTGCCCAGCACCAGGAGAGCCAAAGGAACCTTTGCCCGGGCGCTGGCTCCCCGGGCACAGCCCCGGGCGCGCCCCGACAGCCCCGAGCGCTGCCCCACAAACGGCCCTGCCGGGCACAAGGGACCCCTGGGCATCCCGGGAGCCGAGGCACGGGGTTCGAGTGGGCTCCATCCATCCGAAGCTCTGCCGAAGCTCCCGCAGCCCTCCCGGATCGCTGCCGCCAGCCCACCCCGCTACCTCGAGCACCTTCCACTCCCCACGGGCACGGGACGCACCGGAGCGGCTTCGGCCACGATGGTGCCGATGGCAGCGAGGGTCCCACAGGAGGAGGGGACACGGGAGAGGCACCGGCGGAGCAGGAGAGGAGCGGGATGAGCCTCCAGGATGAGTCACATCCGACGGGCTGCAGCCCTGCCCGGCCGAGCGTGTGCGGACCAGCCCCGCCTGCAGCTCCCCAGGGCGCTGCTCTGCCCCCGCAGCCTGCAGGGGGTTAAACCCCCCCCCAAAATAACACCTGCAGGGTGGGCAGGGCACGGCTGGAGTGCCCATCCCGGGAGGGATTCAACAGCCGCGTGGTGGTGGCATTTGTGGCTCAGTGGTGGCCTCGGCAGCACGGGACTCAGTGAGTTTTCCCAGTTTTCTTTTCCACCCTAAAGGATTCTGTGGTTCTAAAGCAATCCCGGCCTTTCTCTGGCCTTGGCAGTTCCCCTCTCCCCCTGGAGCAGTGCTCTTGCACAAGATTTCCAAGGAAGAATAAACAGGACAGCCCGGGTGTTGCACCCATGCCTTATCTCAGCCGAGCCTCCGGAGCGGGGCCGGGCAGCAGCTGGTGGGTGGCAGAAACTGCTTCTGCCAGAAAAAGGACTCGAAGGTGTTTGTGACGTGCTTTAGGAGAAACTCTGCTCCTTGGCAGGTGAGAGCAGCCACCCTCACCATCACAAAGGCACAAGGAACAAGAAAAGAACGAGGAAATTAAACAAAAGAATGGCAGTGCCCAGGGCCAGGCTGGACACTGGGGCTGGAGCAGCCTGGGACAGTGGCAGTGTCCCTGCCATGGCAGGGGTGGATTAGGTGACCTCTGCAAGCCCCTGCCCACTCACCAGCTGTGATTCCATGATTTCAGAGAGCCAACACCTGGTGTCAGCTCAGAGCCTCCAGCACAGGAACAGTCCCCAAAGCATTTCAGGCGAAGGGAGGGAAAGAAAACAGCCAGAACTGGGTTTTGTCCTGATTTATTGCAGTTCCATCAGTGACATTCATTCGTCAGATGCAATTTGCTCATTCCAACAGCATTTGGACAGTGTGGAGCAAACTGCCCCCTCAGAGCCCAGCTCAGCCCCTGGGACTGAGCCTGCTGCCCCACAGAGCTGCTCCTCCCCACAGCATTACCTCCCCTCTCAGCCCCCCCACCTCCACTGCTTCACGTGCTCCTGATCTCCAAAGTTAATTCTCCATCCAGAGCTTTGGAATAACTTTTGTTCTCCCGTGGGAGAAATCCTGAAGGGTTACCAGAGGGATCAGACAGTTCCAAGGAGCCTGCAGAGAGACTCAGAGCTGTGTTAACTGTTCCTCTCCTGGAAGTGGAATAGAGCGTGCTCATTAGATAAAAATTACTGGCTGAGTAGCTAAAAGGGATTGACAAAGGCCACAAATCCCCTCTCCAAGAAGGATTGGGTGTAGGATTTATTAGTGCATTGAAATGGCATCGCCAGGCACAGATGGAGGGACAGAGCTCCCAGGGCTGTTACTGGGGGTACAGCTCCACGATCATCGCGTGACCCTGGGAACAGAGAGAGACAAAACATCACAGAAATGGCTCATTAACAGAGACAAGACTAATTACTGCTGGCACAGACTCCCAGGCACAGCATCAAGAACACGAGCCACAGCAGCTGGACATGAGCCCAGGTGTGCTCAGGTGGACAAGAGGCCATTGACCCCTGGGCTGTGCCAGCTCTGGGGTGGCAGCAGGGCCAGGGCAGTGCCCGTCCCCTGTGCTGGCACTGCTGGGGCACCTCCAGTGCTGGGGGCAGCTCTGGGCCCCTCCTGCCAGGAGAGACCTGGAGGGGCTGGAGCGTGTCCAGGGCAGGGAACGGAGCTGGGAAGGGAATGGAGCCCCAGGAGAGGCTGAGGGAGCTGGGAAGGGGCTCAGCCTGGAGAAAAGGAGGCTCAGGGGGGACCTTGTGGCTCTGCACAACTCCCTGACAGGAGGGGACAGCCAGGGGGGGTCGGGCTCTGCTGCCAGGGAACAGGGACAGGACTGAGTGGTGATGGGGGCAGCCAGAGGTGCCTGAAGGAGCTCTGAACACGCAGCACCCAGAGCTGGGGTCACCAGGCAGGATTGCAGAGTCCCAGCAGGATCAGTCCTGCTGTTCCTGCCCTCTCCCAAGGTTCCTCCCTCTCCCCAGGCTGGGGCACAGCACCATTACCTGCCCTCCTGCAGCACAGGCAGCCACCAGGCCGTACTGGCCCCCCTCCTTCTTCAGCCTGTGGGCAGCAGTGATGACCAGGCGGCAGCCGGTGGCCCCAAAGGGGTGTCCCAGGGACAGGGAGCCCCCCCAGGTGTTGAACTTGTCCAGGGGAGGGGCTCCAACCTGCAGGGACACAGAGGGACACACCCCATGTCACCTGGCTGGAAGGGATGACACCTCATCCCCCCTAATCCCAACACTGAGCCTAAAGTAGCTCGGGATGGCACATCCAGGTGGCTGATGAGGAGATAAAACCACCCCAAAGGAGATCCTGCTTCACCTGCAGCCCCTCAGGGGAGCCCTGCCAGGACTGAGCCCCTCTCACTGTCCTCGGCACCCTCCTCTACAGGGATTGTGGCTCTGGAGCTCCACAGTGGCTCTGGATCTCCACCTCCTGCCGACAACGGGAACAGCATCCCGAAGAAATCTCATGTCCCAGAGAAACTGCATCAATTGGGATTTGCTAAGCTAAGCTCAAGGAGCATCACTGCTCCTCATGGGACAGAGCCAGAGCCTGGCTGTGCAGCACCAGCACTGCCAGGAGGGAGCCCAGGAACCCCAAAGTTTCACTGAACTGGAGAGAAAAGTGGCTCCAGAGGAGACATAGAGCTGCTCCCAAGGCTGGAGCCAGGCTGGCAGAGCTGAGGGTGCTCACCTGGAGAGGAGAAGGATCCAGGGAGAGCACAGAGCCCCTTGCAGGGCTCCAGGAGAGCTGGAGAGGGGACAAGAGCCTGGAGGAGCAGGACAAGGAGGAAAATGTCCTGAGTGTGCCTTACCTTTGACTTCCTGCCCATGTAGTTCTGTGCAAACCAATCCGAATCCATGGCTTTCAGGTTAGCCAGGATCTGGCCCTGCAAGGGAGGAGAGGGTGACATTGGGAATAAGCCACGGCAGATGGCTACAGGGAGCCATCCCAGCTTTAGAGCACTTACAGCAAAAGCCTCGTGGAACTCAAACACATCGATGTCACTCAGGCTGAGCCCGGCCTTCTCCAGCACTTTGGGAGTGGCATAGGTGGGGCTGAAGGAAGGAAGACACACCAGTCTTGCATCTGTGTTCCCTGTCAGCCCCACCTCCCCTTTCCACAGTCACATCCTTCTCTCTGGGCTCATGGCCCATCCCTGTCCAAGGGAGGCACAGCCCCCAGAACTGTTGCTGAGGTGCCCCAGCAGTCCTGGGGTGTTCCTGCCACTGCTGCTCTCCCACCTCGTGAAGGCCTGGAGAGATGTGACATCTCCTGAGGCACTTCCCAAAACCACACCATGGCAGGAGAGGGCTGTAGTGGGAGCAGGGGTTGTGGGGAATGCTCTCCATCTCCACCTACCCCAGGAGCAGCTGGTCCTTGGGATCCTGGGACACGTACACGAAATCCCTGTGCAGGAAAAGGGCTGTCAGTGCCAGGGAGAGGAGAGGGAAGCAGGAGCAGGGGTCACTGGAGCAGCCCCTCCTACCTTAGGTAGGCCTTTGGTTTGTAGCCCATGGCCAGAGCCTTCTCCTCAGACATGATCAGCATTGCTGATGCTCCGTCGGTCTGGAATGGGCAGGGAGAAACCAGGTGAGGGGTGAGGGACCTGCACACAAGGAGCCCCATAGCCCCCAGAAAGAAAGGACCTGAACACCAGCAGAGCCTCCAGGACACCCCACAACAACAGGGACCAAAGTACAAGGCTGCTGGATTGAGAGGATGGAGGGATGGATGGTCACTGATGATGCCAGCTCACACAGTGCTGAAGCACCTCCTCACAGCCCACGGGCACAATTCCCCCTGTTCCACCCAGGACAGAGGAGCCTGAAAGCCCTGCTAGGCCTGGGACAAGCTGGTGACCCCAAACACTCAGCTGTCCTCCCATTTCCATCCCAAAAATGAGAATAATTCTGGGATGATACAAGCCCCAGGCTCACCACATGACAAAAATGTGAGTTATTATTAAACCCATTTATTGTGGGTATGGCACATCAAATCATGGAATGGTTTGGGTTGGAAAGGACCTTAAATCACATCCAGTTCCACCCTCCTGCCATGGGCAGGGACAACTTCCACTATCCCAGGTGGCTCTAAGTGCTCAGAGTTTGCAGCTTTTATGTATTCTCCATATATTTGTAGCTTTGTAGATTGTTAAATGCTTTGGTATAACTTCCAGTACTTTTCCAGCAGTGAACAAACTCCTATTGATGCACTCCTAAAATATTGTTTAGTTTTTCCTGTTACTCCTCCAAGGATTTTTACTTTGCACTATGGAATCACAGACATGATAAAAGGTAGGAGATGGGGAGGAGAGCTCCCATGGGGCAGAAGCCAGGGGGAATCACTTAACCAACTGCTCCTCTAACTGGACAATACTGGCTGGATATTCTGACTGCCCCACCTTGTATGAAATGGTACAAATCTAATTCAGGATGTGGATTTTTGCCATATTCTGTACCTGAAGGTTTTCAAGGAAAGGTTTGTTTTTATATTGTCATTCTAACATTGTCTGGAAAAGTTTGTGTTCTACTTCCAGGCATCACAAGTCCCATCTAGCCTGGCCTTGGGCACTGCCAGGGATCCAGGAGCAGCCCCAGCTGCTCTGGGCACCCTGTGCCAGGGCCTGCCCACCCTGCCAGGGAACAATTCCCAATTCCCAATCTCCCATCCAGCCCTGCCCTCTGGCAGTGGGAGCCATTCCCTAGGTCCTGTCCTTCCAGAGCTGTGGCTGCCCCTGGATCCCTGGCAGTGTCCAAGGACAGGTTGGATGAGGTTTGGAGCACCCTGGGATAGTGGAAGGTGTCCCTGCCATGGCAGGGGTGGCACTGGATGAGCTTTAAGGTCCCTTCCAACCTAAACTACTCCATGATTCCGTGAAGTTCAGACTAAACCTACTGACTTCAGTTGTACAACGTGACCAATCCTATCCTGGGACAGAATCCCTACAAGGGCTTTTCAAGGATTGACCTTCATGAAGCAAACAGGTCAAACATCCCAAAACTTCAGGGGTTTTGTTATGGATTTCAAAATGAAACTATCCAATACCCAAATCCACCAGACTACAACGGGGCTCCAAGTTACACCTGGAAAATCTGGAAATGAAAAGGCTCATTCCCAGATGATAACAGCTAAGGGAGGCAGAGGGTCAGGTGTACAGTCCTCCCCTCTGGCTGGCAGTGCTGGGAACAGGAATTACCAGGAAGGAGGAGTTGGCTGCTGTCACTGTTCCATAGGGCTTGACAAAAGCTGGCTTCAGTTTTCCCATCTGCTCCAGGGAGGACGGGCGGATCCCGTTGTCTTTGGTAACTGTGTCTTTGCCTGGTGAAGGGGAAAAAAAACTACATTTCAACTACAAAAATCAGCCATGCACAAGGATTTCAGCATCAGGACTCCGGGGGGGAAAAAAAAATCAGAAGATTGTGGGGTTCAGGACAAGCATGAGGAGGGAAAAAAGGAAAATCTCTTTGTGGCATCAGGATACTTAACATGGCTAAAAATAGCACTTTAAAATTGAAGCTACCTCACTTTTCCTCAGATGACAGCAAAAACAAAGTGCTGCCATCTGTTTACTGGAAGGAAAAATTACCACATGGGAAACCCAGTTGAGAAGAGAATTTAAATTTAGGTTAAAAAGCCTAAATGGAGAACTGGCCTTAAATCAGTTTACATTTACATGCTGTGCTTGAGGAATAAAGAGCACTGGGAAAACCCAAATATATCCAACTGCTAAATAAGCCTGTTAAGAAAAAGTACTAATTGTATCACAAAGACCACATGGAACCGTGGATCTACAAGGAAAATTTCGCCAGGACACCAATTAAGAGTTTCCAAATGAACAGATACTGCAGCCAAGTGTGTCCCCTGGCTCCTGGGGAGTGATGGGGACACCAGCTCAAGCCATGGAAGGGCAGCTTGAAGGTTCTCCCCAGATTATTTCACCTCCCAGCAAGGAGTGTGAGGCCTGGTGAACTGGAACCTGCCACATTCCAGCTCTTCCCATCCAGCACCTGAGTTACCAGACTGGGATTTTGTTGGGCTTGTGTTTGCTGTTGATATTCTGGGGTATAAAGGTGGTTTCCCTTGCCTGGTGGAAGAGCAGGGGGATTCCATGTCCAACTGTTCTGATTTTCCTTGCTCTGTCACCTCATTAGCGCAGATGCGGGGTTGGCAAGAAAAAATTTAGATATGTAAAGTTAAGATAGAGGGCAAGGTTAGATGGGGATTTTTGAAGGAGTTTTGAATGAGTTAGAGAAGGGATCTCTGAGCTTTTTAGATGATGTGATTTATTTTTCTTATCTTCTACACAGCCAGAAAGGGTGAGTTCTGCTCACACCTTCACTGCATGGCTCAGAAGGTCACAAGACCTTTTAAGGAGTTATGCACCAATAAAACACTGCCAACAAGGATATTTATGGTTTTAAATATTTCATATTATGGACTCATGCTACAGTGTAATCTTTCTTAGCCAATCATGTTATGACACACAAACCTACAGTACTGCATTCTAAACTTCTTGTTTACCTTGGTAACTACTTTATTTTTTCTATATCTTGAACTCTAAAACTCTAAACTTTCCTTCACTTAGCTTAACGTGTCTCTGCTTTAAATTATAAATCTACATTATTGCTTTCAGCACTGAAATTTGGAAGCTTTTTCTAAGGTTTCAGATCAAATGCTGTGTTTAATTCTAAGCTTGGCTTATAGGCCCAGAGTTCTGAGAGTTCCCTGCATTTCAGGTTCCAACGGGGTTAAGTGGGATATTGGGAAGGGTATTGGGAAGGAACTCTTCCCTGGGAGGATGTGGAGGGGCTGGGATGGAATTCCCAGAGCAGCTGTGGCTGCCCCTGGATCCCTGGGAATGTCCAAGGCCAGGTTGCACATGGGGGCTGGCAGCACCCCGGGACAGTGGAAGGTGCCAGGGCTGGAATTGGGTGATGTTCAATATCCCTTCCCACCCAAATCATTCCATGCTTCTGTGTTTACACCTTCAGCCATCCCGTTTACAAACACCTCCCCACGCCAGCCGTTCTCCAGGGACAAACATCCCGACAAAACCCACCCAGACCCCCCAGCACTGCCTGGAGCTGCCCCCAGCAGTGAGGGCTGGCCCTGGCGCTGTCACCTGGCACTTTGAAGGGCACCACGTCCAGCAGCAGCCCCTCGTCCTGGGCTTTCTTGGCCAGCGTGTGGGAGCGCAGCGCGTACTCGTCCTGCTCCAGGCGGGAGACGCCGAAGGCGGCGGCCAGGCGGTCGGCAGAGTGCCCCATGGTCTCGCTGGTGGAGAACTCTGCCACAGCTGGGAGCTGCCACCAGGGAGGGAGAGTCAGCACAGGTGGGGAAAAACCCCCCTGGGAGCACGCAGAGCTGAGCCCCACGGTCAGAGAGAGGCCATTCCCTTCGTTAATTAGCACACGGCAATCAGACGGTGACAGACTCAGAAATGTGTCAGAGAAACCGGCCCTTTTCAAGATTTTGGAAAAAAAAAACCCCAAGTTCCAGGCTGCTGCTTACTGCAGCGGTTCCAGAACTGTGTTGAGAGCTGCCTGTACATTTAACAGGGTGTTTTAGGCTGAAAACGGGTGTGTGTACTCTATTCCTATCTCTGGGGCAGTTATCTTCTGTTCATTGGGCAGTTTATTTATCTCTTCCACAATCAATCCTCCCTCCAGGAGATTGTCACTGTCATATTTTCTGAAAAATCACTTTGCCCAGGACTTTGCTCCTGGGAAGCTGAGAAGCTTCAGAGAAAAAATGAAAACAATAATTATCTGATTTGCTTCTCCTGTGTTTTGTTGCTCTGGACATTGTTTACCAACAGGTGCTTGTTTCATTGGTTTCATGTGAATTGTTTTTACTTAATGGCCAAGCACAGCCAAGCTGTGTCAAGACTCTGGAGAGAGTCACAAGTTTTTAATTATTATCCTTTAGCCTTCTGTCTGTATCCTTTCTCTATTCTTTAGCATAATATAATATAATATAATATAATATAATATAATATAATATAATATAATATAAATCATTCTTTAATAGTATATAGATTAGCCTTCTAAGAACATGGAGTCAGATTCATCATTTCCTCCCCACAATGGGGGTCTCAGAAAATACCACAGGAGATCTTAAAGAGAGGGTTTACATTTTCCATTTCAAGGGAGGCTGGCTCCTGCCTTCCTTAGCAGACACCTGTCTCTTCAAACCAAGACACAGAGACCATGACAAAGGGTGACCAGACCTTTTGGGTTCAGCTCAAACACCACACCCTGAGAGCTCAAAACTCCTTGTCAGACACCTCCTCATCCACAAGCAGAGCTCAGAAGTGATCTTGCTTAATTTGAGTTCTTCCAGCAGCACTCAGGAAATCCCTGCATGCATTCAAGTCTGACATTTTCATATCTTCTGTGGATTTGGGATGTCTGCCCTGCCACACTTAACCTGGGCCTCGCTGCACTCACTAAAGGGAATTACATGGATGCAGTTTCCATGTGGAAAGCTCAGGGTGGGAAGGAGGGAAGTGCTGTCCCTTTCCATCCTCACCATGTTGTAATTCACCCCCCACGGCCCCCAAGACAGGGCAGTGGCTCACTCTGCTCCTGACATGGCCCTGTGGATGCTCTTCAGGAGAGCTGAACACATCCAGCCCCTGGCAGGATTTGGCCAGGTACAGGAATCATAAGGTATATTTAAGATGCATTAATTAAATTAACACACTGAGGATATTTCTGTCTAATACTAAGGGGGTTACTGCTATTATCTAGTAAAATTCCTCTGACCCTAGAATTCTTCTGACAATTCAGAATAACCTTTATATTTATGGGAAAAAACCTTCTATTTCTGTCATCTGCAGCACAGTTTTTCCAGGAGTAGCAGAAGGAGGTTTTGCACTAAGCTGGGTTTACAGAAGATGAACATGTGTGAAGGAAAAGCAGAGGCCCAAATGCTGTGAGATGCATGAATCAGTGATTTAACCCAAAGCAGAGGACAGAGATTGGTCATGGTGAACGCCAGGAGCCACCTCACCCATCTTAAATCCTAAACCAGTTCACTAAACATCTAAATGCCTGAAAAACCAAAAAATACCTCAGGAGCAAAGTAGTCAGGGCGAATTTTGGAAATGAGGGAGAGCTTCTGGCCCAGGGTCTTGGCTCTGTTCAGCGTCAGCATGGTCTTCCTCATCTTCCTGCTGTGGCGGATGGGGACGTCGGACATGAGCTCCACGCCGCCGGCCACCACCACGTCACACTGGCCAGCTGCAATCATCCCCACACCTGCAGGGACAGGAACACTGCCAGGGCAGGGCCACTCACCCCTTGCTGCAGCTCTGGATGCTGAGAATTTCAGACTTTCTGTGCTGGCAGACTCCGACCCCCAGGAGAACACTGCATGTGACCTGGAGAAGGCTTCCAAAATTGATGGAGAGCACTGGGATTGTGGGTGTGGAGTTGGTTAGAAGTGGGTGATAGCACAGGGTGGGAAACTTAAGAGTTTGGGGTTTTAGAATACAGTCATATATATGGGGCAAGATGCAGGTTTTGGGGCAGAGGCTGCTCCTTCTTCTTCACCTTCTTCTCCATGGGTTTGGGTGGTATTTTGTAATTGGACAGAAAAACCCACCCTGCAGAACTTTGAGGGATTAGTTATTGGGTTAAAAGTGAAAATAATTTAGGAATAATTTAGAATATAATTTAGAAATTTAATAATTTCTTAATTGGATAATTTAGCCTTCAAAGACCCTGTAACAAGAGACAGTTGGCCATTTTGTGCCCTGTTAGTGAAGAACTGCAGAACTCACTGCAGTGACACTCTAACATGGGTAAGAAATAATAAACACCTGAGTCTGAATGTGAACTATCTTCTCGAGTGCCTTCAATCCTGACCTCAACAGGGAAAAAGGGAAGTTGAAAACAGGCACTCCAATAGAGCCCTGGCCACTCCTGCACTCCTCCTGCAGCCCCTGACCATGGCTGGGTTACACATGAGCTGCTGTCACTTGGCTGCCACTTGCTGTCACACAGAGCAGGGAGGGAAGGACAGCGCCAGCAGTTTGAGCTGTGTCTCCATTTTTTAGCCCTTGTTAGGCTAAGCCAAAGATAAAAGGAGCCTGAAAGGAGCAACTTTCTCACCATGGTCAGTCTTTACCTCCCAAACAAACACAGACACTGAGCAGAGATGCTGCTGGAGGCCTACAGCAGCCACTCAGTTCATCTTGTATTTTGCTGGCTAAAAAACTTCCACAGAATCACTGAGAGTGGAAAAGACCTCCCACACCATCAAATCCAACCTGTGACTGATCTCCACCTTGTCACCAGCCCAGAGCACTGAGTGCCATGTCCAGGAATTCCCCACACACTTCCAGGGATGGGGACTCCACCATTCCCTGGGCAGTTCCTTCCAGTGCCTGACCATCCTTTCCAGGGAAAAATTCCTCCTGATGTCCATCCTGACCTTCCCCTGGCACAGCCTGAGGCTGTTCCTTCTCATCCTGTCCCTATTTCCTGAGAGCAGAACCCAACTTCCCCCTGGCTGTCCCCTCCTGTCAGGGAATTGTGCAGAGCCACAAGGTTCCCCCTGAGACTCCTCTTCTCGAGGCTAAATCCCATTTTTCCTTCCATTCCAGCATTTCTTCAGTTGGTTTTTTACATTCACAAGCAGTGCCAGTTGAATAAATGCTGTAAAAGAATTCCCAAGCTCCCTCTCAACCCCACAGCTTGTTCTTGCAGCCCACATACCTGTGGTCATGGCCTGGTTTGAGGAAATGCAGGCCATGGTGACGGTGTGGGCTGGAGTTTTGTCAGAGAACCCTGCTCCCAAGGCAGCCTACAACAACAAGAGGGGTGTTAAACCTACAGCTGCTGCTCCCAGGCCAGAGCTGCCCCTGCCCAGCACACCTTGCCAGGTGGAGCTGAAGACAAAAGACATGGAATTTTCATCCAGTTAATTATGGCAGCAGCTCTTCCCTTCCCCAGACTCTGGAGCAGGAGCTGAGGCCATGCTCAGAACAGTCACCGCCCCTCCACTTTTTTTAACAAAGAGACAAACTAATCACACCCCACATTTAAAAAAAAAAAAAAAACACATCAAAAGAGCCTCCAACTACTCAACATCAACTTTGCTTCACCTTAGTGGCAAAGCCAACATGTGAAAAGGTGATTTAGACCACTCAGAACAAGGCTGAGCGGTTTCACAGAGAGCAGCAAACTGCAGAGCAGTGACTCATCTGAGCAGCCCAGAGACCTTCCCTACTTGGGATGTGGCCAACTAGATGAAAGTTCAGCAGTTGTTCCCAAGTTAAAATTACCCTGCAGCCCCATCTGACTGGCAGGTGACCAAAGGCAGGGCTTGCATTCACGAGGCTGAGGCTGCACAGGGAGCCCAGGTTACATCATGGATTTATCCAGGTGCAGAGGCTCCAGGTTAGCAAAGATCAGGCTGCCTGGCACATGGCTCCAGAGGGTCAGCTGCTCTGGGGATAATACAGGAATTGTGTTTTCTGGCTGGTGGAACAAAGGGCAGCAAAGCTGCTCCACTTCAAATCCTGAGAATGCTGTGTCTGAGCAGGCAGCTCAAATAAATAAATGAATACCACAAGAAAGCAAACCCTCACTGCACACTCTGATCCTCCCAGGGTGTTGGGGAAGGCAGTGCTCAATCCAACTGGTGTTTAGGAGCTGAGGGATCAGCAACCCTCAACAAGACTTTCCTTTGCAGGGAAGAATCAAGCAGGGGCTCCACAGCATTGAAATATGAAAATCTGATAAAAAAATTATGCTAAATGAAATCTGTAGCAGATTTCAACAGAGAATCCCAAAATAATTTTCCTTATAATCGCAGGAACTCAGTTAACAGACAATACTACACAACTATTTCATATTTTCAAATCATATATAAACAAACAATAATAATGGGAAATAATTTTTTAGCAAGGATCAGAGCAGTTGCAGAAATCACACTCCCAGGGGAATGCTGCACAGAACCCACCTCTCTGGCAACATTACTGGTTTTCACCTCCTGGATAACCGTGCCATAAACAATGTAATCAACAACATCCCTTGGGACACTGGTCCGGGTCAGCAGGCCCCTAAGGAGAGGATCAAAACAAAGGGAATTTGCATCACATAAATAAAAACCTCTCCAACATCCTCTTCCTGCCAGCTTGGCTGCAGAACAAGGCAAAAGTAGAGCCACAGATTCTGTCACCCCCTCAGAAGAAATCTCATGTGCAGGTGGGCCCCGTGGGAAGTGTAGCTGATTATGGGCTGCAATCAATCTTGGTGATAATTTTACTATAAATCATTACAGAACTTCATTAAAGCAACTACTTTTTAGCCCTTACAGCTCTCCTTCCACAAAATGGCTCAGAGAATCATCAAATGCCAGAATGGTTTGGGTGGGAAGGGACCTCAAAGCTCATCCAGTGCCACCCCTGCCATGGCAGGGACACTTCCCCTGTCCCAGGGTGCTCCCAGGGTCCAGCCTGGCCGTGGGCACTGCCAGGGATGGGGCAGCCATCTCCAGGCTTCTCCAAGCCTTCTCTCTTCTCCACAGCACTTTGCTCTGCCTCTCAACAGAAAAAACCCACTGCTATTGACCCTCAGAACAGGAGGGTTACAGAATTAGCTCAATATCCTTGTTGTCACTTCATTTCCTCTGTGCTGCCCAGGTTGTTTTTCCCACCAAATGTGAGCGCACCTCAACAGCAGCTCTGATGTCTGTGTCTGGAAAACTACAGCTGGGAATCAAATTCACCAAAATTTGTCACCACCAGCATCTCTTTGCATCAACACCAACCTACTGAAAACCCCAAAAACAACACAAACCCCAGTGCTTAAGCCACCCACTACTGTGGAGGGAGGCCAGGAAAAATAAAGCATCTGAACTGCTCAGAACCAAGCCCAGAGCCTTGGCTCTGCAACTCTGAAGCCTCAGCAGTTTAACAAGAATTCTGAGCCCTCCCAGTGTTCCATTTACTTACTGCAGTGCTGCTCTGGCTAAGTCATGTGGCATCAGATCAGCATACCTAGAGGGTGAAGAGGAGAGGAAGAAACTCAGAGGTGTGAGAGATCAGTGCAGAATTCTCAGTACAGAAATCAGGACAGAATTCTCGTGTGAACAGCAAGAACTGGGGATGGACTAGAAATCCTCCACTGAGCTTCTGAGCAAACATTTCAAGGAATCAGAGATTGGGTTGGGTTGGAAGAGACACTAAATCTCATTCAGTGCCACCCCTGCTATGGGCAGGGACACTGCCACTGTCCCAGGTGCTCCCAGCCCCAGTGTCCAGCCTGGCCTTGGGCACTGCCAGGGATCCAGGGGCAGCCCCAGCTGCTCTGGGCACCCTGTGCCAGGGCCTGCCCACCCTGCCAGGGAACAATTCCCAATTCCCAATCTCCCATCCAGCCCTGCCCTCTGGCACTGGGAGCCATTCCCTGGGTCCTGTCCCTGCAGGCCTTGTCCCCAGTCCCTCTGCAGCTCTCCTGGAGCCCCTTCAGGCCCTGCCAGGGGCTCTGAGCTCTCCCTGGATCCTTCTCCTCTCCAGGTGAGCACCCTCAGCTCTGCCAGCCTGGCTCCAGAGCAGAGGGGCTGCAGTCACTGCACTAAACCCACAGAAAAGCAGCAGGGAGCAGATAAAGAAATCCCTTCTCCATCCTAAACAGTCAGGTGTGGCTCTAGTTCAGCTGTGGATTTGGTGGCACAACAATCCAGGAAGAAGAGCCTACAGCAGATTCTTGGCCCCTGTCCTGCCAGTTCTGTCAAACTTGTTGCTTCATCTGCTATAAATTCTCCAACTGCTTCCTCTAGACGTGCTCCATAAATCCTTACTCTTCCCAGGATTCAAACACAGGAACAACCTTCTTCAAACCACATTCCTGCACTAAATAAGCTGCAAAAACTGCAACAGCCCAACTCAGGGCACCTCCTGAGCCTTTAGGCCCCAAGAATAACTACGTTAAATGAAGAAGTGAGATTTTTCTCAGAAAGAGCTGAGTTTTAACCAAGTCAGGGGGTGTTTTCTGGGTTTCACTCCTCTCTGATACTCACGTGGTGCCAGACTGCAGAAAGGGAATGCGGACACCCTCCACCACCACCACATTCTTCACCCCAGTTTTGCCCAAGCTCTTCTTAGTCTTTGGCTGGGCTGTGAAGAGAGAAGTGATGGTGACAAGAATATCAGCAATTTTCATATAGATCCCGCAAAGACTTCTAGAAAACAAAGAAAAAATGTCCTTTTTTGGTGTGTAAGTGAAAGGCAGGGAAGGTAGGACACCTGAGTTGGAATCTTGGAATGGTTTGGGTAGAAAGGGACCTCAAAGCTCATCCAGTGCCACCCCATGCCATGGGCAAGGACACTTTCTGTGTGCCCCCAGCTCCATCCAATGGAACACTCCCAGGGATGAGGCCTGTGCCTCATCACCCTCACAGCCAAGAGTTTCTTCCTAATGGGAAGAAATTCTCTCCCCAGTGGGAGAGGTTTGAGACAAGGGATATCATGACCCAGGATCATTCCACAGGCCAGTGCCAGGACAAAACTCCAGCACTGTCTGGAGATTCCTTCAGGCTCTTTCCAAAGCCCAGGGGATGATGGGGAGCTGCTGTCCAGGCCTGTTCCCAAAATCCCAAAGCCTGAGTCACCTGAGCAACCCCCACAGTGAACCCAGAGCATGGATCACCCCAACCACTCACTGTGGGCTGTGACTAAAAACTGGGAATGGCTGCTGGGAGCCAGGGCACTCAGGGGATGAGAGGACTCTGCTGCAAACACTGGTTTGCCTGAAGTTTTCCTTGCTTGCAGCTTTTCAGGAACACCTGAACCACTCTGCATCCTGCTTAATTTCTAAGATTTAAGTATCCAAAACAGCCCTGTCTAGCACAGACCCACTGAGATTCTGGTGTTTTCCCCTTACCTGCAGCTTGGAACTGCGAGGAGCAGCTGAGTGATCGAGTGACTGGAAAACAAGAAAAGGAAAAAAAAAAAAAAGCCAAAAAAATGTTAGAAGCAGTTCTAGTCTCTGTAAGAAGGGTTGGAAAAGCAAATGATGTCACTGTAAGACACCTGTCCACCTGTGGGGTGGTTTACTCTGTCCAGAAACCTGACACACTTTCTGTTAACTCAAGACTCCTCCCCATATGATGCAGAAAGGAACAAACAAGGCAACAATGTAATTTGGATTAAAAAATAAAACACTGTCAGCCTTTTAAAGGTGAGAACAGGGCAGGTTCAGACCCCAGCATCCATTCCAAACCCAACACTTCAACCAGAGGTTTATGCCCACCAATAAAAGCTAAAGATACTCACAGGCCCCAGCAGCCCAGGCTGAGGACACGGGGAGGTTCCTCAGGGCAGAGCTCAGCATGGAACTCATTTTGGGATCTTGGGCTCAAGTCCTAGCTGCTCTGTCCAGAAAAATCCCCAGGGAAGAGTCCTGCCTGCCTCACACAGAGCCAGCAAGGTGAGGGCAACACACTCCAAGGGCAGCAGCAGCAGCACAGGGGATCACCTCCCACCACGCTCAGAGCCTGGCTTGTGCCTGTGAATAAAAACTGCCCAGTGAGCTTCTCAATTCCCTCCACTTCCCACTGGAAAATTGTCCCAGTGCCCAGGCAGGCTGCTGCCAGCAGCACCTCCTGACACCAGCAGTGTCCTTGGCACCCCTGCCCCCTGTCAGCCCCTGGTGCCAGCCTGAGGAGCTCCTGCTGTTCATCCCTGTGGCAAACAGAGCAAGTTCATGTCCTCCACCCCCAAAAACCCCTCTGCAGCTTTCCCAAATCAGCTTTCCCTAGAAACAAACCCTCATCTGCAGGTCTTATTGACCAGGGATGGCCCTCACAACTCCAGGGCTTTGGATCCATGCCAACATTCATCTCCCTCTGTCACACTTTGGGGTTCAAATCTTGGCACTTTCTCTCCCAAGCACAAAGTTTTTTCCATGGAAGGGCACAGGAACACCCACAGTCCCAAACCCAGCCCTCTGCAGCTCCCCAAAACTCAGCACAAGCTTTCAGTCACCCCCTTTGACACCTCCCAGCTGCAGCTCCACATCTGGAACGTGCCCCTTCCCAGCCCCAGGCTACTCCTGCCAACAAAGATCCCAAAACCAAACCTTTCCAAAGCATCCTGCTTCTCCTCCACCTGTGCCAACCTCCCTCCCCACACCTGATTGAGGTTTTTCCCTAAATTTTCCCAGCCCAGCTGACAGAAGTTTCTCCCAGGTGTAGCCTCCTCCTCCCTCCTACACTGCACCCCTGTTCCTGCACCCCCCAAACGCCCCCAACCCCCTCATTTTCAGTGCTCCCCTGGCATCCCA
The DNA here is from genome assembly GCA_017590115.1 of Montifringilla adamsi. Lineage (NCBI taxonomy): Eukaryota > Metazoa > Chordata > Aves > Passeriformes > Passeridae > Montifringilla > Montifringilla adamsi. The sequence goes on along the minus strand of JAGGNK010007127.1, from coordinate 281,142 downwards.
AGGGCTCAGCCCTGCCTGCACAAATCACCATGGCAAAACTCCTTGCAGAGCCAGGATTTGCCTGGATTCCACAGCTGAGCCGGGCTCCTCAGGGATCCCTTCCAACTCAGGATAATCCCCAATTCCATGAACAGCCCCTGCTCCCTTCCCGTCCCCACACACCCTGACACCTTCACAGCGCAGCACCGTCACCCCGGGGCTCCCAGCGCCCACCCCAAACACACCCGTGCTGCTCTCAGCCACTCCCAAACCCCCCTCGTCCACCCAGGACCGACTCCCGACCCCTCCCATCCGCCCAGGACCAACCCCTCGGTCCCTTCATGCATCCGGGACCGACCCCCCGGGCCCTCTGCAGCTTTTCTCAGCCCCTCTACCCCGTCCATCCGGAATGAATCCCCCGACTCCCTCCACTCTATATGGAACGAACCCCCCAACTTCCCTCACGTCTCTCCGTCCATCCAGAACGAGCCCCCCAACTCCCCTCACTCCCACCCGGAATGAGCCCCCCGACTCCCCTCACTGCTCCCTGTCTCTCTGGAACAATCTAGAACGAGCCCCCCAACTCCCCTCACTCCCACCCGGAATGAGCCCCCCGACTCCCCTCACTGCTCCCTGTCTCTCTGGAACAATCTAGAACGAGCCCCCCAACTCCCCTCACTCCCACCCGGAATGAGCCCCCCGACTCCCCTCACTGCTCCCTGTCTCTCTGGAACAATCTAGAACGAGCCCCCCAACTCCCCTCACTCCCACCCGGAATGAGCCCCCCGACTCCCCTCACTGCTCCCTGTCTATCTAGAATGATCTAGAATGAACCCCCCCCGACGCCCCTTACTTCCATCCGGAACGAACCCCCGACTCTGCTCACTCCCACTCAGAATGAGCCCCCTGATTCCCCTCCCTTTTATCCAGAATGAATCCCCCAACCCCCCTCATTCCCCTCACCTCCCTCAAGAACGAGCCCCCCGACTCCTCTCACTGCTCCCTCTCTATCTAGAACGATCTAGAAGGAACCCCCGACTCCCCTCACGTCTCCCCGTCCATCCAGAACGAGCCCCCCGACTCCCCTCACTCCCACTTGGAACGAGCCCCCCGACTCCTCTCACTGCTCCCTGTCTATCTAGAACGAACCCCCTGACTCACCTCACTCCCACTCAGAACGAACCCCCCGATTCCCCTCCCTTCTATCCGGGAGCTCCCCGTCCATCAGAGACCGCTCCCCGATTCCCCTCAGTGCTCCCCGTCCATCGGAACGAGCCCCTCGACTCCCTTCACTTCCATCCAGAACGAACCCCCCCGACTCCCCTCACTGCTCCCTCTCCATCTAGAACGAACCCCCCGACTCCTCTCACTTCCATGCGGAATGAGCCCCCCGACTCCCCTCACGTCTCCCCGTCCATCAGGGACCGCTCCCCGAGTCCCCTCACGTCTCCCTGTCCATAGGAACGAACCCCCCGACTCCCCTCATTCACTCCCACCCGGAACGAGTCCCCCGGCTCCCCTCACGTCTCCCCGTCCATCCGGGACCGCCCCCCGGCCTCCCTTCATCCTTCCCCCGCCCACTGAGGAGCGACCCCCGATCCTCTGCTCCAGCCCGGACCGAGCCATCTACCCCTAATCCCCACCCCTTTCCCCGGCACCGACTCCCCACTCCTCTCACCTTTCCCACACTCCCGTCCAGCCAGGACGGAGCCCTTGACCGCCCTGTCCCTTTCTGTCCCCTCCCGTCCCCGTCCGCTCCCGCCGCTCACCTCCGCCCTCACCCCGCTCTGCCACCGCCGCGCCGCCACTCACCAAGGGCCCCGCTCCCCCCACACCCTCCTGCCTGCCCGCCGCTCGCCTGACCCACACCCCTCCCTCCGCCGCCGCTCCGGAGCCCTACCCCGGCTCCTCCCGCAATCCGCTCCTGCTCGGCGTGGATTGAAAACAGCCGAGACACCGCGGAGAGCGGAGGACAAGGAGGTAGCGGTGTGTTGGCGGCGGTGAAGCGTGCGGGCAGCGCGGCGGGCGGACGCGGGCGGGGCGGCGTGGGCGGGGCGGGCGCGCTCAGGCCCCCGGCGGCCTCTCCCTCATTCGACCTCGGCGAAGATGGCGGCGGCGGTGAGAGCCATCGGCAGCCTCGGCCGCCTCCCGGCCGCCGCCAGGGCCGGCCCGACGCGGTACACCCCGCCCCGAGGTGAGCGAGGGGACGGCGGGGAGCGGGAGTGGCTGGCGTGCGGTGTCCCCCGCGTGAGGGGAGCAGCGGGGGATAGGGGCAGTGAGGGGTAAGGGACGGAGATAGCGGAGGGGCACTGTGGGGACACTGAGAGAAAGGGAGCGCTGACGGGCAGGGGGACAACGAGGGGGCTGTGGAGGGTCGGGGAGCACTGAGGGAGCGAGGACTGGCGTGGGATGGGGCCCACTGAGGAGATAGTTTTGCGGGGAAGGTGAGGAGGCACTGAGAGGTGAGGGCAGGGGGGCACTGAGGGGGCGAGGGGCAGGGGTGGTATTGACGGGATGAGGAACAGGGTGTCCCAGAGAGGATTTCCTGGTCCTGAGGCAGGGGTTGGGCCTTGTCCGGGGGTCCCGAAGGGCTCCTCGGGTGGTGTGACCGTGAGGGCTGTGAGGAGTTCCCAGGGAAGGGTCTGTGAGGATCAGAATTGGGGCAGGGGGTCCCCAGGGCAGCTGTGGGGTGGGAGCTGTCCCCACGTGTGTCTGTGCCCCATGTTTGTCCCCATGGCCTGGGAGTCACCTGGGGGATTCCTGGCAGATCCCCAACATCCCCCCACGCAGGGTCTGTCCCCCCATGTCCTGTGGTCTCTGGGGGTTATGTGCCCCCGTGGGGACATCCTGCAGTGCCAGTCCTTGCACAGGGACACACTGTGGGAACCTCTGAGCAGTTCTGGGGGGTCCCTGTGGCCTGGCACTGAAGGGGGACACACCCTCCACTCAGGATGGTCCCTGCACGTGAGCTGAGCCACAGTGAGAGAGTGTCCTTGTGCCCTCACACGTGTGCCAGTCCCAGTGCCCTGAGAGCCTGCTTGGAAAGGACAGGATGTCCCCATGCCCTTGGCAGTGTGGATCTTGTGGCTGCACTCCAGGCAGGCAGGGGGATCCATGGGAAGGGGGATCCCTGTGACCCTCTAATCCCACTTGTCTGGGGGAGGGTATCTGCAGGTGCTCCATGATCTCTCAGCTGAGAGAGTTGGGATTGTTCACCCTGGGGAAGAGGAAGCTCTGGGGAGAACTTAGGAGGGACTTGCAGGGCCTGAAAGGGCTCCAGGAGAGCTGCAGAGGACTGAGGAACAAGGGATGGAGGGACAGGACCCAGGGAATGGCTCCCACTGCTAGAGGGCAAGGATGGATGGGAGATTGGGAATTGGGAATTGTTCCCTGGCAGGGTGGGCAGGCCCTGGCACAGGGGGCTGCCCCTGGATCCCTGGGAGTGCCCAAGGCCAGGCTGGACACTGGGACATCCTGGGGCAGTGGAAGGTGTCCCTGCCATGGCAGGGGTGACACTGGCTGGGCTTTAATGTTCCTTCCCACCCAAACCATCCTGGGATTCAGTGATTCCATGATTTTGTGTGGGGCATCTCCCTTGCCAGCTCGGGCAGGGCTGTGGCTCTCTCCTGCCTCTTCACAGAGCTGCCTTGGTTCTTCCTGGCGACCAAGGCAGGGAGTCCCCAGGAGCCCTGGGAAAGCCAAAGGGCCTGGCTGGGAGCCTGGCACTGAAGGGGGACACACCCTCCACTCAGGATGGTCCCTGCACGTGAGCTGAGCCACAGTGAGAGAGTGTCCTTGTGCCCTCACACGTGTGCCAGTCCCAGTGCCCTGAGAGCCTGCTTGGAAAGGACAGGATGTCCCCATGCCCTTGGCAGTGTGGATCTTGTGGCTGCACTCCAGGCAGGCAGGGGGATCCATGGGAAGGGGGATCCCTGTGACCCTCTAATCCCACTTGTCTGGGGGAGGGTATCTGCAGGTGCTCCATGATCTCTCAGCTGAGAGAGTTGGGATTGTTCACCCTGGGGAAGAGGAAGCTCTGGGGAGAACTTAGGAGGGACTTGCAGGGCCTGAAAGGGCTCCAGGAGAGCTGCAGAGGACTGAGGAACAAGGGATGGAGGGACAGGACCCAGGGAATGGCTCCCACTGCTAGAGGGCAAGGATGGATGGGAGATTGGGAATTGGGAATTGTTCCCTGGCAGGGTGGGCAGGCCCTGGCACAGGGGGCTGCCCCTGGATCCCTGGGAGTGCCCAAGGCCAGGCTGGACACTGGGACATCCTGGGGCAGTGGAAGGTGTCCCTGCCATGGCAGGGGTGACACTGGCTGGGCTTTAATGTTCCTTCCCACCCAAACCATCCTGGGATTCAGTGATTCCATGATTTTGTGTGGGGCATCTCCCTTGCCAGCTCGGGCAGGGCTGTGGCTCTCTCCTGCCTCTTCACAGAGCTGCCTTGGTTCTTCCTGGCGACCAAGGCAGGGAGTCCCCAGGAGCCCTGGGAAAGCCAAAGGGCCTGGCTGGGAAGCTCTGGAAACCTCATATTTGGGCACTTTGAAGGGCCTCAGAGTCTGGTGTTGATGTTGACCCAAAATCCAGCTGTGTTTCATTTAAACCCAATCCTGGGCTTGGTTCAGAGCTGGACTCAGTGCTCTGAGAGCTCTTTTCCAGTGTGAGCAGTTCCATGGTTCTGGGATCATGGTGAGCAATTCCATGGTTCTGGGATCATGGTGAGCAATTCCATGGTTCTGGGATCATGGTGAGCAATTCCATGGTTCTGGGATCATGGTGAGCAATTCCATGGTTCTGGGATCATGGTGAGCAATTCCATGGTTCTGGGATCATTGTGAACAATTCCATGGTTCTAGGATCATGGTGAGCAGTTCCGTGGTTCTGGGATCATGGTGAACAATTCCATGGTTCTGGATCATGGTGAGCAATTCCATGGTTCTGGATCATGGTGAGCAGTTCCCTGGTTCTGGGATCATTGTGAACAATTCCATGGTTCTAGGATCATGGTGAACAATTCCATGGTTCTGGATCATGGTGAGCAGTTCCCTGGTTCTGGGATCATTGTGAACAATTCCATGGTTCTGGGATCGTCTGGTTCTGGAATCATTGTAAACAATTCCATGGTTCTGGGATCGTGGTGAGCAATTCCATGGTTCTGGGATCATGGTGAGCCATTCCATGGTTCTGGATCATGGTGAGCAATTCCATGGTTCTGGATCATGGTGAGCAATTCCATGGTTCTGGGATCATTGTGAACAATTCCATGGTTCTAGGATCATGGTGAGCAGTTCCGTGGTTCTGGGATCATGGTGAACAATTCCATGGTTCTGGGATCATGGTGAGCAATTCCATGGTTCTAGGATCATGGTGAGCAATTCCATGGTTCTGGGATCATTGTGAACAATTCCATGGTTCTAGGATCATGGTGAACAATTCCATGGTTCTAGGATCATGGTGAGCAGTTCCGTGGTTCTGGGATCATGGTGAACAATTCCATGGTTCTGGGATCATGGTGAACAATTCCATGGTTCTGGGATCATGGTGAGCAGTTCCGTGGTTCTGGGATCGTGGTGAGCAATTCCGTGGTTCTGGGATCGTGGTGAGCAGTTCCATGGTTCTGGGATCATGGTGAGCAATGCCATGGTTCTGGGATCATGGTGAGCAATGCCATGGTTCTGGGATCATGGTGAGCAATGCCATGGTTCTGGGATCATGGTGAGCAATGCCATGGTTCTGGGATCATGGTGAGCAATGCCATGGTTCTGGGATCATGGTGAGCAATGCCATGGTTCTGGGATCATGGTGAGCAATGCCATGGTTCTGGGATCATGGTGAGCAATGCCATGGTTCTGGGATCATGGTGAGCAATGCCATGGTTCTGGGATCATGGTGAGCAATGCCATGGTTCTGGGATCATGGTGAGCAATGCCATGGTTCTGGGATCATGGTGAGCAATGCCATGGTTCTGGGATCATGGTGAGCAATGCCATGGTTCTGGGATCATGGTGAGCAATGCCATGGTTCTGGGATCATGGTGAGCAATGCCATGGTTCTGGGATCATGGTGAGCAATGCCATGGTTCTGGGATCATGGTGAGCAATGCCATGGTTCTGGGATCATGGTGAGCAATGCCATGGTTCTGGGATCATGGTGAGCAATGCCATGGTTCTGGGATCATGGTGAGCAATGCCATGGTTCTGGGATCATGGTGAGCAATGCCATGGTTCTGGGATCATGGTGAGCAATGCCATGGTTCTGGGATCATGGTGAGCAATGCCATGGTTCTGGGATCATGGTGAGCAATGCCATGGTTCTGGGATCATGGTGAGCAATGCCATGGTTCTGGGATCATGGTGAGCAATGCCATGGTTCTGGGATCATGGTGAGCAATGCCATGGTTCTGGGATCATGGTGAGCAATGCCATGGTTCTGGGATCATGGTGAGCAATGCCATGGTTCTGGGATCATGGTGAGCAATGCCATGGTTCTGGGATCATGGTGAGCAATGCCATGGTTCTGGGATCATGGTGAGCAGTTCCATGGTTCTGGGATCACAGCTGTGTTCGTGCAGCCTTGGTGCAGGTCTGTACGTGACAGGGTGCTGCAATAATTGAGGAGGAGACTTGTAACTCCAGGGAGTCCTCAGGCTGCTGCTGGTTGGAATTCTTGTTCTGACTGGTAAAGCTCTTCACAACAAACAGCCCTGGAGCTGCTGTGAGGACGCCGTTCCTGTTCATAATGAATGAATCCCCTCGTTCTGCCTTGCAAAGCGTTTGGGAAGTACATGCAAAGCTCTCGGGGGCAGCCCAAAGGCAGGGAGCAGTCAGGAGCCAGGTGAGCTCCAGGGCTGGCTGTACCTGCTGGGCCACGTCCCTGTGCCACCAGCTTCCCAGGGTGGCTTGGGAAGCTCAGTCTGCCAGGAGCTTCCCATCTCACGGGTCACAGCTCCGTGCTTAGGTGGCCTGAGCTTCATCCTGTCCGTCCTGCTGGGGCTTGGGCTGCTCCAGCACTGGAAAAAGGGCTCCAGGAGTTTCCCCTGAGCCATGGAGGCTGCTCCCAGTTCAAGCCGTGTGTGCCGTCCCGGTGAGTGGAAGGGTGGGAAGTGCCGGGCAGGGAGGCAGCTGAGGTAGGAACAGGGAAAGGAGAAAGTGCGAAGGAGCGGGCTGGGCTGTGGGGTGGCTGTTGTCCATTCTCTGGTGCATCCAAAGTCCTGAGGGCACCTGCAGTGTTGGTGTCCTGGTGCTGGACAGTCTTTGAGCTGGAGTGAGACTGGAACTGATTTTCAGGGTTTAACTCTGGAATGAATGATGGGATATGGTGGGAGTTTGAGGTTGGGCTTCTGCTTCCTGCAGCATTTTGGAGGAATTTTCTGGCTCCTGTACATTCCCCTTGCAGTGCTGAAGGGATCAACACCTAAAGCAGATGTGCAGGGACCAGGACAAGGAGCTGCTTTTGCTTCCTAGCAAAAGATGTTTTCCACAAATATGCTGGAATTAAAATAAACCACTGTCTGGCTACAGAAACCTCACTCCAGTGTTCACCAGCTGGTACACTGCTGACAGCACCTCTCCCAAAAGAGTTTATGTTCAAGTGGAGTGAGATTTGTGCAGTCGTGCCCTTGATTTATTTTTTTTTCCTACTTCATCTCTTCTGTTTTGTGAGAATGAAAAGGCAGAGTGGAATTGAAGGCTGAAGGTTTTCATGGAAGGAATCTGTTTGGGGACTGATATGGAAAAGGAAAGCCATTTAAAGAACAAAAAACCTGGAATCCCAGACTGGTTTGTCTGGGAGGGATCTTAAAGCTCATCTTGTTCCACACCCTTGCCATGGGCAGGGACACGTTCCACTATCCCAGCTTGCTGCAGGGATTGAATGAATTAATTCAGGGAGACAGTTCAGCCCTTGCTTTCTCTTTAAAGAAAGGGCTTTTATTGGGTTAAAATATTGCTGTTAAAGTGCATGGTGTTCTGCTGGGCAGCATCTCTCGCCAGAGTAATTGTTGTCAGCCCACACTTGGTTTGTGGGAATTGAATGTTGGTGCTTATTTTCAGGAGTACACAAAGAGTTTAGGGAAATTATTGTTGGGTGGAGCTATCACATGTGGGTATTAAATATTGCTGAGGAGCTTTGGAGTGGGAACTGGTTCACTCTTTGTTTATGAAATGCTGCTGTGGGCACATGACACACACACGGGCACCCCAAAGCTGTTTGCTGGGACAGCCTGACGCTGAATTTCCATCCCCACGGCATCACACTGCATGTCCTGGGCTCAGGAATGGGAGCAAAGGTCAGTCCCTACTGCCAGCACCCCGGACAAGGTGGAAAGGAGGCCAAAGTGCAGCCCTGAGCCTGTGTCACGGGGCTGTGGCAGGGGGAGACACCTGTTGGGGAGGCACAGTTTGCAGTTTATTCTCCTGGTCTTGTGTTATTCTCCCTGCTTGCTGCTGGGAATGGGAATGTTTCATTCCTGAAGGCTTTATCAGTGTTGAGCAGAGCCCGCCCCTGGCTAATTGCTGTGTGCTGGCTGGTAGATAGGTACATGTGGAAGTAACACTTTTACTGGAATTCAGGCTTAAAACAGCTTTGGAAGGGGTTCAGCCTGGATCTGAGTTAGGGGATCCTCAGGGTCAAGATCAAGGGTGCTTGAAGAGGTCGTGGTGCCAAACAGAATTTCTGAGCAGAAAAAGGAGATTTAGGAGTGAGAAACTTGTGGGCAGAACTTGTTTGTTTGTGGTCTGAGCTTTCTGAGGGATCTGGAAGAAGAGTTGTTCATGTGCTTTGCATGTCATTAGTGGAACTGGATCCAAGAGCTGGAGAGGGACCCTGGGCAAGGGTCTGGAGGGACAGGACAAGGGAGAACAGCTCCCCACCTGCAGAGCTGCCCCAGCCCTGAGGATTCCAACAGAACGAGGACCTGGAGTTGCTGGAGAGAGCCCAGAGGAGACCCCGGAGCTGCTCCAGGGCTGGAGCCAGGCTGGGAGAGCTGGGGGTGCTCACCTGGAGAGGAGAAGGATCCAGGGAGAGCTCAGAGCCCCTGGCAGGGCCTGGAGGGGCTCCAGGAGAGCTGCAGAGGGACTGGGGACAAGGCCTGCAGGGACAGGACCCAGGGAATGGCTCCCAGTGCCAGAGGGCAGGGCTGGATGGGAGATTGGGAATTGGGAATTGTTCCCTGGCAGGGTGGGCAGACCCTGGCACAGGGTGCCCAGAGCAGCTGGGGCTGCCCCTGGATCCCTGGCAGTGCCCAAGGCCAGGCTGGACACTGGGGCTGGGAGCACCTGGGACAGTGCGAGGTGTCCCTGTCCATGGCAGGGGTGACACTGGCTGGGCTTTAAGATCCCTCCCACCCAAACCAGTCTGTGATTCTGAGTATTTTGTTCATAGATGGAGGCAAGAATAAATATTTTTGTATTTAAAAATGAGATCTGTGTGGTCACACTTGGACTGGCCCCCTTTGCTGGCACCAGCGTGTGTTTTTACAGAAATACCCTGTACAGTTGTGTTTGCTCTGCAGGGAATTCACCCTGAAGCTCCCCAAAGTGCAGGAAAGTCCCTGGTTTAGCACATGAAGAGGTTGGAATGAGGATGATGAAGGCCAAACTCTCTCTGCCACCTGCTCCATCCCTTGCCAGCTGCTTGGGAAGAGGGATTTCATTTTTCTGCTCTCATTTGGGCACTGCTGGCACTGCAGAGTGAGGTCACTGCTGGGACTGCTGGACTCTGGTGGGGCACAAGTCAGGCTGTGAGGGGAGAGACTGGCTCGTGCCCAGGGTTTCCAAAAGCTGTTCTTGGCAGGCCAGGGGAGCTGGGAGAGACTGAGGCTGCTGAGGATTCCTTTAACGCCTGTGACGTCTTTTCCTTAGGTTATGCCTGCCGTAACATCTCCACTTCCAGTGCCCTCCAGAGTAAGTGTGAAGCTTTTCTATCAATCCATTTTTCCCTTCAAATCCCTGGAGCAGGAGCTGAGCCCACCCCTTTTTTTGTCTGTGTTTGCTTGCAGACAGAACCCACGTCAGCTGTGATATCAAAGGGGATGTTGCTGTCGTGCGCTTCAACACACCAAATTCCAAGGTATTGAAAATTCCCATTTGGGGCTAAGAACTTCCCTTACCTACAGCCTTACAGAGTTGGGAGCAAAGAAGTAGGAAAAGAAGATTTGGGGATTTTGATGAGACATCTGGAGATGCCTCTTGGAGTGCTTTGTGTGTGCTAAGCTAATTTGTCTCTCTCCCAAGCACAAGGTCTTATTGAGTTCCAAATCTTAAGGAGAACTTAAAAAAAATTAAATCTTGCTTAGTTCTTGTATTCAAGTCAGTTAAAGAATGTGTCCATACTTCAGTAATTTGGAATCCGTAAGTGCTTTTGATTTTATTATCATGAATATGATATAAATAGAACCTAATTCTCATTTTTTAGGTCAATACAGCTGCAGTTGTTCAGGTATCAGGAGGAACTCTGTAAATGACATCTGAAAATGCATTTTGGAGTCACATAACCAGTAGTGAATTTCAGGTGTTATCTCACAGATGGAAATGCTCTTTATGAGCAATGATAGGGCTTGCAATAAAAACATGGTTTTTAAAGCAAAGGAGCTGAGCTGCTCTGATATTATACAAGATATAAAGATTGAACTACTACTGCTATGAAAAATCTTGTGTTACTTTTAGCAGACTAGAGGGGATTTTTAATATACTCCTTTCCTTTGAGGAGTAGCAGCAGTCTCAGGTTTGAAATGTTCTATTTTGTGTGAGGATTTGGTGGTACCTAAAGAACCCAAGCTGGATTTGTCCTGCTTTTTGCAGCCTTTCAGTAAAGCTGGAGGGATGTTGTGAACCTGCTCTGGGGAGGGTGTCCCTGCTCATTGCAGGGGGTTGGATGAGATGACCTTGAAAGGTCCCTTCCATCCCAAACCATTCTGTGATTCTATGATTATATAACAAAGAAAAAACAAACCAGTTTACAAGTTCATAAAATCAATATTTGAGGCCACTGTTGGGAAGGTTAAAGAGGAACTCCCTAATTAAAGATGACCTGCTGCAGGTTTTATCCAGGAGGGGGTTTTGTACTAGGGCTGGATTTGTCCTGCTTTTTGCAGCCTTTCAGTAAAGCTGGAGGGATGCTGTCAACCTGCTCTGGAGAAGGTGTCCCTGCTCATTGCAGGGGGTTGGATGAGATGACCTTGAAAGGTCCCTTCCATCCCAAACCATTCTGTGATTCTATGATTATATAACAAAGAAAAAACAAACCAGTTTACAAGTTCATAAAATCAATATTTGAGGCCACTGTTGGGAAGGTTAAAGAGGAACTCCCTAATTAAAGATGACCTGCTGCAGGTTTTATCCAGGAGGGGGTTTTGTACTAGGGCAGGGCTGAAGTAACTTGCAGCAGGTGTGGGCTCCAGGTGAGCTCCTGCTGAGGTGCTGCTCTGCTCCCAGGTGAACACCCTGTCCAAGCAGCTGAGTGCAGAGTTCACCGACGTCATGAACGAGATCTGGGCCAACGAGGCTGTGAAGAGTGCCGTGCTCATCTCCTCCAAGCCAGGCTCTTTCATTGCTGGAGCGGATCTCAAGTAAGCACAGGGCTTCAGGAGCTGCTGGAGCTGTCCCTGAAATGCAGCAGTTTGTCCCTGACACCTCCCCGGGGTGAAACACAGGCTGGGAGTGAAATCCCCATGCTCAGGATTTCAGAGTTGCTGGAATTGAAGTGAGGATCTCGGCAAAAAGGGACGTGGCGAGTCCTTAAACCCCTCCTGGCTGTGGCACTTGGTCACTCCTTCCTGCAGCCAAGGAAACCATCCTGGCTCTGGGCTGGGCATTTCCTTGGGCACAACAAGAGGGGATAATTCACATGCAGGACTCGTTTGAGCTGGGTTGGAGTGCCTGGCAGCCTTCCAGCCTGGCCCCTGGTTTGGGCAGGGTTTGGCACTCTGCCCTGTGCTGAGCAGCCTCTCAGGCTCCCTGGGTAACTTTTCCAGGGTGTGGGATGATCCAGTGGGTGCCCACTGGAACCTGGAATGCCATTGGCTCCTACTGCTGACACTGACAGGACAGAATAATTGCTTAAAGACATTAAAAGCCAGAATGCTCTGGGGAAAGAAGGTAAATTAAATATAGACCCTCCAAAACCGTGTTACATTTTTGGCTAGCTTTGTCCAGGGACAAAGCCTGTTCAGGAGGGAAGGAGGTGAGCAGAGCAAAGGCCAGGCTGTGGTTAAGAGGTGTCTCCTGGCCTCAGCACCTCCTGCATCCCAAATTACTCCTGCCTGGCAAAGGCTGTGAGCCTCCAGGAGAATAATTAGCACATGGAGTCTCTAATTGGCAGTGTGGCATCAAAGCACTGGCCATCTGCTCCTCTAAGAGTGATTCTGGGTTCTTTCCTCCACCCTTCCTGTCAAGTGCTTTGAGGCTTCCTACAACCCTTCCTCCTTCCCCAAAGGCTTCCAGAGCCCTGGCACAAGGGATCCCATTCAGTCCCTCAGGAAAACCCTGTGTCAGCATGCAGGGCCTGACCCTGCTGGGTTTAGTTAGTCTCCCTGTGTTGCCTGATCCAAAACTGGGGCCTAAACACCTCTTGCCTACCTGTCAGGCAGTGGAGATTGTAGGAAAACAGGGAAAAACTCATCAAAACCTCTCAATTTCCTGCTGTTTTGTTAGAAAAACTGACCAAAAATGCTTTTCCCATCCTCATCCACCTCTCTCCTCCCCTCAGCATGCTTGAAGCCTGCAAGACTGCTCAGGAAGTGACTCAGCTCTCTCAGGATGGACAGAAGATGCTGGAAAAGATTGAGCACTCTCCAAAGCCCGTCGTTGCTGCCATCAGTGGCAGCTGCCTGGGAGGAGGGCTGGAGGTACTGGACAATCCTGGGGCTCACAGCAGGAGTGGGAGCTGACACTGCTGCTGCTCTGGTTCCCCAAATGATGCTTGCAGGACTGGTACTGTGAGATGAATTTGGGAGCTGATGAGGGCTCATTACATCATGTAAATGAGTTTGTGGCAAGTTAATGGCTTGCTTGTGCTTCAGGGCTCTGCCGTGCGAGTTCTGCTGCTGCTGTGGAAAGAGAGCAAATCAAATCTGAACCTGTGTGGGCCAGGCTAATATTTAGATGAGTGTCCAAGGGAAAACTGGCTGTTTCCAGCAGGCACTGGATCTGCATCAATGCTGCTGGCACAGTTCAGCCTGGAAATTGCTGCTTTTCAGATGAAGCGAGCCTTGTATCCCAGCAACTTCCATTCTTTGTGGGGCTGCTGTGAGAGGGGTGAGTGTGGGGACCCAGCCAGGCTCCACCCTGCCTGCAGCTCCACTCCAGCACCTTGGCTGGATCTTCTGCCTTGTAATCTCCATCCAGGGCTTTGTAAACAGCAAGGCTCTGCTGATTGCTGGAGCAGAGTTGTTACTAAAGCAGTGTAATCTTGGAATGGAATCTCTTCAGTTTTGTACTGATTTCTCAATACTTTTTTTACACCCACTGTGTTGACTCACCTGGACTTGGCAGTCCAGGGATAAACCAGGAATCATGGCTGATCTGTAGATGGGACTGTGCTCTTGGTGTAGTGGATTAATAAAGCCCTTGATGGTCTAGGTGAGATCTAAAATCAGCTTGGGAATTTGATGTTCATCTCACACTGCTTGCTGTCATCCCCCAGAAGCCATCAGTGAGCACAGAGGGAATTTGGGCAGTTGGTGAAGGAATTGGGGCAGGGTGATGAGGAAAGCTGAGGCAGTGTGTGGGAGAGAGGTGTGTGATGGATGCCTGGTTCTTCTGTTGTTTTTCACAGAGAAACCTTTCCTTGTCTCTTCCTTTTTAAGCTTGCCATTGCCTGTCACTACAGAGTAGCAACAAAGGACAGGAAAACAGTCTTGGGAGCACCTGAAGTGTTACTGGGTCTCCTTCCTGGAGCAGGGGGTACTCAGAGGCTGCCAAAAATGGTGAGTAAGAAGAAAACTTAACTCCATAGCCCTTTCTGCCTGGCAAACTCCCACTCTGGAATCTTCTTTCTGCCCTTTCTAGGTGGGACTTCCTGCTGCCTTTGACATGATGCTGACTGGGAGGAACATCCGTGCAGACAGAGCCAAGAAGATGGGGCTGGTTGACCAGCTGGTGGAACCACTAGGTCAGACACAGTGTCCTTCAGTTCCTTGATGCCTGTCAGGGAACCTTTCCCCTCACTAAAATGTGTGGAGAGGTTTTGTCCTGCTCTGTAGGAGAGCAGAAATCCCTGTTCCCACCTTACAAGCACAGGGACCTTGAAATGTGAGGCTGCTGCAGAAGCTGAGTGAACAGGAGAGGTCAGCATGGAGGGCAGGCCTGCTGGCTCTCAAGCTAATTATCCAGATAAGAGCCCACATTGCTCATTTATCATGTCAGAGGACAGATTGCAGCCCCTAATGGAAGGACAATAGATGACTGATGGCTGTGTTTCTGCAGCCTGCAGATGGTAATCCCTGACAGGAGCTGCAGCAGGGAGCCCCCATGGCTTGGGCACTCAGAATTGCCAGCTGGCTGTCAGCTGGGGGGAGAAATTCCCTGCAAACTGCAGGATTCCAAGTACTGAGCAGGCTCCTGAATCATGTCTTGCTCCCAGAGTTCTTTCACTAGGGCAGCTTTCTTGGAAGGTGACTAAATGGAGGAGTTTGAGGACTAAACCTTCCAGAGCCTCCCAAGAGGAGCCATCAGCCCCTCTCAGGAGTTAGAATGGAAGCCAGTGCTCCAGCTGGCACTGCCATGGAGTTAGAGGGTGCTGAGCATGGTTTCCCCAGGCTCAGCATAGCCGGAACACACTGGTGGTGCTGAAGAAAATAAAATTAATGAAAAGCTGCTGCTGTCCACCCTGAGCAATGCCAAGGAAGCCCTGGTGTCCATGCTGTCCCACAGGCCAGTGCTCAGCTGGATGATGGGATGATCTGGGTTGGAAGGGACCTTAAAGCTCATCCAGTCCTTGCCCGTGGCAGGGACACTGCCACTGTCCCAGGTGCTCCCAGCCCCAATGTCCAGCCTGGCCTTGGGCACTGCCAGGGATCCAGGGGCAGCCCCAGCTGCTCTGGGCACCCTGTGCCAGGGCCTGCCCACCCTGCCAGGGAACAATTCCTCATTCCCAATCTCCCATCCAGCCCTGCCCTCTGGCACTGGGAGCCATTCCCTGGGTCCTGTCCCTGCAGGCCTTGTCCCCAGTCCCTCTCCATCCTTCCTGTCAGCTCCTCCAGGTGCTGGAAGGCTGCAGCTGGGTCACCCCAGAGCCTTCTCTTCTCCAGGCTGAGCAATCCCAATTCTCCCAGCCTTTCCTTACAGCAGAGCTGCTCCATCCCTCTCACCTTGGTACCTCCTCTGGGCTCTCTCCAGCAGCTCCAGGTCCTTGTGCTGCTGTGCCAGGGCTGGGGCAGCTCTGCAGGTGGGCTCTCACCTGGGCACAGAGGTAGAATCCCCCCTTTCCTGCTGCCCACACTGGGGGATCAGCCCAGGATACTTAAACATCCTTAGCTTATCTTCAGCTGTATTCATTCCTCTAAAACAGATCCGTGGTTCTCAGGCTGGAGTTAAAATTGCCTGGATAAACTTTCCCACTGGATACTTGCTTAGAAGTGAATTGTTTTTTTAAGAGGTAGCAAATGTGGCTGTTTATAGCCACAATTAGCCCAGTTTGCTGAAAGGAAACGTGAGCTTTCTGAGGAGCTGCTGGGAATCTGGCTCAGCCCAGAGAAGCACGTAGGAGGAGCACAGAAATACAAATTACATACAAACAGTGGATGTGTTCCTTGTTATCCAAACAGCAGCCAGTGCCAGGAGGGCTCCTGTTCACTCTGTGGCTGGGGAAAGCAGCTCTACCTGGGGTGATGCTTTAACTGATGACAGAAAGCTTGGAAGGAGACACACACCATCAATCAGGAGGCAATTTCAGGGCATGCAATCCAGTTCTCCTTCAGCAGGGAGCTCTGCAGCATTGCCTGGATCCAATTCTGGCGTGTGCCATTTATAAAAGAAAGCAGATGGGCGTGCACAGCTCAGAGCTCCTGGGTTAGGACACAGCAAAACACTGGGAATTAACTGCAGGTAAAGCAAACCCACATATGTGGGGTCAGCCACTCAGTGTGAATGGTTCTCACAGCTCAGACTTTGAAACAAACAGCAATTTTCTTCAGCTGGAGTATCAGAATCCAGCACTTGTTAATGTAACCAAGCTACCAAAAAGATGAAATCATGGATTGATATCTTGTAGCACATCGAGTTATAAAGCTGAAGGTCTCAGCCTGGCATGGTGAAAATAGAATTTGGAAGCTGGTGAAGTCTGAGCTCTGAACTCCCAAATGCTCTTGGGTTTCCAGTGAATTCTCTGAAACCCCCTGGGCATTGTTGAAATGTAGATTATGCAGCTGCTCTGAGCTGTACTTTGTCTGCTGCCTGTGAAATCAACTGTGTTTTGTTTGGCCTGTTTTTTCTTGGACTGGCTCTGACATTCTGCCAGGGCAGGAGGGAAACTTCCACAGGGAGCTTCCCTGAGCTGTCAGAGTGTTTGTGCTGCTTTATCTCCTCCTTGCTGAGAGACTCCCTGAGCAAGGAGCAGCTTCTGGGGTCTGCTGGGTGAAAATCCTCGAGTTGTTACAGAGAGAGGTGAAAAAAAGAGGCCACAGAGCTGCTCCAAGGGCTGGAGCCCCTCTGCTCTGGAGCCAGGCTGGCAGAGCTGGGGGTGCTCACCTGGAGAGGAGAAGGATCCAGGGAGAGCTCAGAGCCCCTGGCAGGGCCTGAAGGGGCTCCAGGAGAGCTGCAGAGGGACTGGGGACAAGGCCTGCAGGGACAGGACCCAGGGAATGGCTCCCACTGCCAGAGGGCAGGGCTGGATGGGAGATTGGGAATTGGGAATTGTTCCCTGGCAGGGTGGGCAGGCCCTGGCACAGGGTGCCCAGAGCAGCTGGGGCTGCCCCAGGATCCCTGGCAGTGCCCAAGGCCAGGCTGGACAGGGTTTGGAGAACCCTGGGACAGTGGCAGTGTCCCTGCCATGGTAGGGGATTATATGACCTTTAACATCTCCTTCCCAACCAAACAATTCTGAGTTTCTGTGATTAAAACCTTACAGCTGAGGACTTCAGCCTTTTGTGGAAGAGGAGGATAGTGGGAGATGAAACAGGAAGGAGTTTCTCATTTGGATGTTACCTGTCTCTTCTCTTGGAGTGTCTGTGGGGGGTTTCCTTAGCTTTGAGGGCTCTGCAGTGTCTGGGTGTGTTTGGAGCAGTTTGGGTGAAGGTGAATGGCCCTGCCCAGCTGCAGGGTTGTAATCTCCCCAGGTTTGTTCAGACCAAAGTTGCACATTTAGCTCCAGGGTCTACTTGGTGACCCTGTGCAGATTCACCAGACACTGCTCTGTCATTAATGACTCAGAGTTTGCCTCTGGCAGCATCTCACAGCTGCCTGATCAGCCCTGTGCTGTGTCCTCCTCTCCTGATGATACAATTGTCTGGAAATGAGGATTCCTGTGCTTGGAAATTGTGCAACCCACCCTCAGAGGCTGCTAAAACTGGTTTTGTGGTGGCTTGCTTCATTGTGGGACAGCTTTAAGTTGGGCCACGTGTTGCAGTAGCTAAAGCAAGTGAGAGGTTTCCTGCACTGAGTTCAAAGGTTGGGATTGGTTGGACATTGGCTCCAGTACAGGGATTTCCAGGGATTCAGCACTCCCAAAATGCTGGCTGTGTGTTTTAACAGCTCAGTGTTGGCACAGCGTGGTGGGGCACACGTGTTCCACAAAGGAGAGGGAGGGGAGGCAGAACACCTCAGAATTCTGGGTTTGCCTGCAGTTATGTCAAGTGGAAGGTTTGAGGAATAAAGGGCACAGGTGGCAAAAAGATGGTCAGGAGCTGAGGATACATACAACTGTATGTAGTGCTTTTATTTCCTTATATGACTTTTGTTGCATGTAACAAACAGTAAATTTTGCCTAGATCCAGCATAAATCATATTAGAGCAATCTTTTCCCTGTTCTCTTCATTCCCAAAATGACAGTGTGATGCCAAAGGCTCTGGTAGTTTTACCCTTTCCTTTCCACATTTTATGCAAGCTGAAAACATGTTACTGTTTGCACACTGATAAGTAATTCTGATAAATAAGACTGGTTTTCAGCCTGGTTTGAAAGCAGTATTTTCCAGGTAGAAAATATTGTAGAATGGATTTGAAAATTTAAACTCCTAGATATGACTTGCAAATGTGGATCCTGTTGTGCACAGATTCCCAAGTATCCCAGAGAATTCGTGGAAACAGGGAAGAAGAAGGGGAAAATGTGACTTTGAAAGTCACAACAGATTCGAATACAAAAAATGCACGAGAAGAAATCTAAAGTATCTTTCCAAACTAGCAGAACATGGCACAGTACAAAGATGAAGTTGAGGTTCTGATTCAGAGCTTTGCAGTGTATTTAACTTAACAGCAGCTCAGACAGCTTGTGTGGTGGCATTAAAAGGGCTTCATTGGCAATACAGAAACCACTGCTCTCACCCTGTCTCTGCCCATGGGACCCTAATGAATTCATTTGCTGTTAATTTCAAGAGGTCACCAAAAAGCTAAGTAACCACCACCTGCAGAGAGGTCATGGAATCTCTGTCCTTGGAGGTGTCCAGAAGGTCCCTGAGCAGCCTGATCTGATTGCAGAGTTGGATGTAAGTTGTCCCTGCTCCCACAGGGAGCTGGCATTCCAGCACTTCTGCACCATGCCCTCTGAATAAATCCCTTGGAGCCCTCAAGTGATCCCTGCTGAGCCTTCCCACTGTTGGTCATAACCCAGAAAAACCAAACAGGAGCAGGGAATGGAGTGGGAACAGTTCAAAGGCCCATTGCATTGTGTCTGCTCCTGGTTTCCCTGCATCCTGTTTCCTCAGGGATAACTTGTGCTGTGTTCTCTGCTCTCTCCAGGGCCAGGAGTGAAGACTCCTGAGGCAAGAACAATCGAGTACCTGGAGGAGGTGGCCATTGGCTTTGCCAGGGGACTGGCCAACAAGACTGTGTCTGCCAAGAGATCCAGAGGGCTCATGCAGAGTAAGTCAGCATGGAGAAATCCCAAGGGACAGCAGTGAGTGTAATCCAGCTTGGCTTATCCAGGATGTGTTTGTGCTCCTACTTAATTGCATTTCAAAATGAAGTTATTTCATGTTGGAATCATCTCTTGAGCGATGTGGGGTGGTAGAGAAAACATTGCCCTGCAGAGCTGGGCTTTAGCAGAGCTGGATGTGGTGGCTCCTGAGGTTACTGGAAGGGAGGCAGGCCCTAAAGAGTGAGCAGATACCTCCAGGAACTGTCCATCTCCAAAGTTTTAGTGGCAAGTTCTGTACCAAGCTGGTGAACTCAAGTGGGAAGAGGTACAAGGAACTGCTCCAATCTGATCCTTGACAGCACAGCCCAGAAATGGGGACATCTGTGGGAATTCTGCTTCCCAGGGCTCAGAGTGTCACCAGTTGTGTTAGGAGGACACTTCAGCCCTCAATGAGACTTGTCTATGGAATAATCCATGGAAACTCTGTGAGCAGCCCCTGTGCCTGGGTTTCAGGTGCATGTTTCTAGTGCAGATACTCACTTTTCTATTCCCTTACCTCTGCAGCCCACCCTGGCAGGCTGGCTGTGCACAGCACTGTGCTGACCCCTGTTCTGTCCCACCTTGCAGGGCTAACAGACTATGCCATGGCTCTTCCCTTCGTCAGGCAGCAAGTTTACAAGACAGTGGAGAGCAAAGTTCAAAAGCAAACCAAAGGGCTCTACCCTGCTCCTCTGAAGATCATCGAGGTAACACCCCTGCGAGGTGGGGGGAGCTGCAGGGCAGGTGGATCTGTGGGAAAATGTGGGACAGGCAGAGGGAAGGTGATCCTTCCTCTGAGTCAAGCCAACATCCTGATCCTCACAGAGATCAGTCCTGAGGAGTGCTGGCTGTGGGGTAGAATTCAGAATCACTACTCAAAATATGATCACCAGTTTATGGGTACTGGTACCAGTGAGGAGTAGAGCAGGAATCCCAGCTGAGGGAAGGCTTAGCTGGAATATTTTGGCCATGAGACTTTCAGCTGCACTTTTCCCAAGTTTTCTATACAGTCTCTGAAGAGTTCAGGAGACCTATTTGATGCCATAAAAATAGAAATTGCTATAATTTTCACATCACTAACTACATAATGCTTTATTAGTTCCTTCTGTTACACTCTGTGAATGAGTCCTTACTGTAAAATGACTTTTCACTACTGAAGTTGTTGCCCAGACTCCTCTAAAACCTGTGAAGGATTTGAAGAGCATGACATTACAGAAGCACAGTTCCTAAAACCACAGGGAATGGCTAAAAATGAACCTGGTGGTAAACCCCTCACCTGTCCTGTGCTAGAAGGAGAGGGTGACACAGCTCTGCTAAGAGCAGCAGGGACAGGATTCAGGGAGTCTGAAATATGCCTTGAATGTTGGGGAGGGGTCACTGGAGACAACAGGGGATCCTGTTCATTTGTGTGTTTGCAGCATGACTGAACTGTGGTGTCTTTACTGCTTTTGGATTAGGTCGTAAAAACTGGTCTGGATCAGGGGAGTGATGCTGGATACCTCATTGAAGCCCAGGTAAGGAGAGGAGATCCTGGCAGGGATCAGGTCCTGGGGTGATGCCTTAAGGAGCTGGAACAGAGGCTAGACAGAGTTAAGAGGAATAAAGAAGATTTTTATTGAAGTGCCTTCAAAGGCCACACCCTGGCAGTACCAGAGCCACAGTCTGGATGGCTCCAAGATGGGAGCAAAAGAGGGCTTAGTCCTGAGATCTCACACTTTTATAAATTTTAGTCCATTTCTATATAGGAGTTAACTGTCCAATTAATATCTTCAAATGATGAAGCTTCATCCTCCTTGCTTGCTTGCCTGCCCTCCTCTTTTCACGTTGTTTATGCTTTGAGCCTGAATTTGAAGAGATTGTCCTTGAGTCTCCAGCTGGAACAGGATTGTTTTGTCTTCACCACCCTGTGAAAAGATCCCAGTAACACTTAATATAAAGCTCAAAGCTGCACACCAAAACAGAACAGAAAAAACTTAAACCCCAAGGTATCAGGTGTAATCAGGGGATTTGTGTTTAACCACACCAAGGGTTCATCACAGCCTGCTGCCCATCCCATCCCACCCCTGCTATGGGCAGGACACCTTCCCCTTTTAATCTCCCATCCAGCCCTGCCCTCTGGCACTGGCAGCCATTCCCTGGGTCCTGTCCCTGCAGGCCTTGTCCCCAGTCCCTCTGCAGCTCTCCTGGAGCCCCTTCAGGCCCTGCCAGGGGCTCTGAGCTCTCCCTGGATCCTTCTCCTCTTCAGGTGAGCACCTCCAGCTCTCCCAGCCTGGCTCCAGAGCAGAGGAGCTCCAGCCCTTGGAGCATCTCCATGGCCTCCTCTGGACTCTCTCCAGCAGCTCCATGTCCTTGTGCTGCTGGGGAGGAGGTGGTGGTGCAGGCTGTGCTGAGCTCAGAAGGTGCCTCTCCTCAGAGGTGACCTGGGCCCTTGTTCCTTTTCTATCCAGGTTGCTCACCTGTGCTGTCACACAGTGCCTGTCTCCTCCCTTGCCATGTTTTAGTGTCCTGCCACTGAGAGCTGTTTCATGCCAACACTTCAGCTTCCCTCTTGCCTTTCTTCCAGAGCTTTGGCCAACTTGCAGTAACCAAGGAATCCAAGGCACTGATGGGGCTCTACCACGGGCAGGTGCAGTGCAAGAAGAACAAGTTTGGGACACCTCAGAAAGAAGTCAAGTAAGTGCCAGTGTGGGATGCCTGAAGGAGCAGTTGGAGGATCTCTGAAAGGCTCCTGGGACTGAGTGGGCTGGAGAGCTGTGATCAGAGCAGAGGTTTCCAGCCTCCAGAGGCTGACCCACTGCAGTTTGGAGGCCTCACTGCTGTGTGGCCCCACTCAGGTGGTGCCTGTGTGGATGACAGGAGCTGTGTGTGTCTGCCAGCAGTGATGGGACTTCACCATGTCCATGTTGAAGGTGTCCCCTTGGTCCTTCCCTGCAGGACTCTGGCTGTGCTGGGAGCAGGGCTCATGGGAGCCGGCATCGCCCAGGTTTCCGTGGATAAGGGCATCAAGACCATTCTGAAGGACACGGCACAGAAGGGTCTGGACAGAGGCCAGCAGCAGGTCTACAAGGGGTATGTGAGTTCAGGGGGTTTCCTCTGGTGGCACTGGGCTGCCTTTAGTCACAGTTCTCCTGTGCTGTCAGCATCAGGAGCTCCTGACACTGCTGTTCTGCTGGAGCAGCCACTGGGTGTCACAGAAAAGCTTTATTTTAATGTTGTCCCCTGCAGTGTGCTGGGATATTGCTGTGGGATAGGCTCAGCCTTAGCTCCTTAGGTAGGCAGAGACCTAAGATTCAGCAGTAACTTCTAGAGCTAAAGATAGAGTGATTCTGGCTGCCTGAAGGCCCATGGCAGGAGAGGCATTCCAGGGTTTTCTTCCTGGGTTTCTTTCCATGTTCTCCTGGTTCTGCAGTATCAGTACTCAGCTGTGTGTCATCAGGAATGTCAGTGACCAGCCTTCAGGTCACCTGTGGGAGCAGGACTCTCCTGTTCCCATGTGGAGAGAGGGGTCAGAACACAGAGTGACAGTCCTGCAGGGTCAGAGATGGAGTTTTGGGGGGAGACAGGAGGGATTCCTGTGGTGCACCTCCAGCAGCCTGGCTGGTCCACTCAGGAGCTCTGACAGAGCTGTCCTTCCCTAGGCTGAACGGCAAGGTGAAGAAGAAGAGCCTGACATCATTTGAGAGGGACTCCATCCTCAGCAACCTGATGGGCCAGCTGGACTACAAGGGCTTTGAGAAGGCAGACATGGTCATCGAGGCCGTGTTCGAGGACATCAACGTCAAACACAAAGTGCTGAAGGAGGTGGAGGCTGTGAGTATCAGTCCTGAGCAGCTCCTGGATGGGGGCCCTGGCTGGGGGAGAGTCCTGGGCTGTGCTGCTGGGTTTGTCCCCTCCCCTTTGTGCTGCAGTTGGGTTCTGTGTACAAATCAGTTACACCAGGACACGGATGAGCATCCAGGGCAGCCTTTTTGTTCACTGGGGACACTCCCTGCTCAGTTAAGGAATTGGTAGCTGAATGGGACATAAAAATGTGCTCCAAAAAAAGCTTCCATTTGTCTGAGCACATTGATGCGACAGTGATGTCCTCTGGTGTCTCCACACCTTGCAGTCCTTCACCTGCTGTCCCTCTGTTCTATTCAAGGGCACACTGGGGAAAAGGGGTGTTCCCTGCAGTGTCTCCCATGGCTGCAGAGGCCTGCCAGAAACATGGGAGCTCTGGGACTGTTATTGCAGGCCTGGGGAGAGTTCAGGGCAAGTCAGAGCTGGCTGACTTGAACTACTGCTTTCCAATTAGTTTCTAATGAGCAAACCCAGTTTGCCTCGTTAGCCAGGGTTCCCTGATCTCCCAGGGCTCTGCACAATCCTGTGTGCTGACACAGCCTCTTCCACCCCTCCCAGGTGATCCCTGTTCACTCTGTGGTGTCCCTTGTTCCCTCTTAGGTGACCCCTGCTCATTGTGTCTTGTCTCTTGTCCCCCTCCCAGGTGAGCCCTGCTCACTGTCTCTTGTCCCTTGTCCCCTCCCAGCTGATCCATGCTCACTGTGTTGTGTCCCTTGTCCCTCTCCAGGTGATCCCTGCTCATTGTGTCATGTCCCTTGTCCTCTCCAGGTGATCCCTGCTCACTGTCCGTTGTCCCCTCCAGGTGATCCCTGCTCACTGTCCCTTATCCCCTCGCAAGTGATCCCTGCTCACTGTCCCTTGTCCCCCTCCCAGGTGATGCCTGCTCACTGTGTCATATCCCCTCCCAGGTGATCCCTGCTCACTGTGTGATGTCCCTTGTCCCCTCTAGGTGATCCCTGCTCTCTGTGTGATGTCCCTTGTCCCCTCCCAGGTGATCCCTACTCACTATGTGATGTCCCTTGTCCCCTCTCAGGTGATCCCTGCTCACTGTCCCTTGTCCCGTCCCAGCTGATCCATGCTCACTGTGTTGTGTCCCTTGTCCCCTCCAGGTGATCCCTGCTCATTGTGTTTTGTCCCCTCCAGGTGATCCCTGCTCACTGTCCCTTGTCCCCTCAGAGGTGATCCCTGCTCACTGTCCCTTGTCCCTCTCCAGGTGATCCCTGCTCACTGTCCCTTGTCCCTCTCCAGGTGATCCCTGCTCACTGTCCCTTGTCCCCTCCAGGTGATCCCTGCTCACTGTCCCTTGTCCCTCTCCAGCTGATCCCTGCTCACTGTCCCTTGTCCCCTCCAGGTGATCCCTGCTCACTGTCCCTTGTCCCTCTCCAGCTGATCCCTGCTCACTGTCCCTTGTCCCTCTCCAGGTGATCCCTGTTCACTGTCCCTTGTCCCCTCCAGGTGATCCCTGCTCACTGTCCCTTGTCCCCTCCAGGTGATCCCTGCTCACTGTCCCTTGTCCCTCTCCAGCTGATCCCTGCTCACTGTCCCTTGTCCCCTCCAGGTGGTCCCTGCTCACTGTATCTTCGCCAGTAACACCTCTGCCCTCCCCATCAGCCAGATCGCTGCTGCCAGCAAGAGGCCTGAGAAGGTGAGTCCCCAAGGCCACATGCCCTGCACAGAGCTGTCCATGGTGAGGTGGCTTTGCTTCAGAGACCTTCTGCTCCCTGCTCAGGACATGGCACAGCTCATCCTCTGCTCCCAGTGCCAGCTTTGAGCAAAGAGCTCATGATCTGGGGGCAGGTGGGAAGGAGGGGAAGGTGGATTCACTCATGATCTGGGGGCAGGTGGGAAGGTGGGGAGGGTGGATTAACCCCAGGGGTGATGTTCATGGGGCAGCACACATCAAAAAGTGTTGGGGACAGAGAAGCTGCAGAAGGTTGGAGCCAAGTGGGGCTCTTCTCCCACGGAACAGGAACAGGATGAGAAGAAATGGCCTCAAGCTGTTTCAGGGCAGGTTCCTTTTGGTTATCAGGAGGAATTTCTTCCTGAAAAAAGTAGTCAGGCATTGGAAGGGGCTGCCCAGGGAGGTTTGGAGTCTCCATCCCTGCAGGTGTCAAGGGAATTCCTGGATGTGGCACTCAGTGCTCTGGGCTGGTGACAAGGTAGGGATGGGGCACAACTTGGGCTGGATGATCTTGCAGGGCTTTTGCAGCCTCAGTCCATCTGAGCAGGAGCACTGATTCCTACATCCCTGAGGCAGCAGGGGACTGCCCTGCCAGGGTACCTGTGGTGCCTGTGAGCGTGAGGTGACCTGCTGGAGGCTCCTGTCACCCTGCTGAGCCTCTTCCTCATTTGCTGTGGGACCTCTGTTGCATCCAAATTGCCAACTGAGCCTCATTTGTTCATCCTTGCAAATAACATCCTCTTGCTGTTTAAATTGCCTGTACAATGGCTCTTAGGGGGAAACTCATAGGAAGTCAGTTAACTAATTAGCACATTTTCTTTAATTAGTTTTGCAGCCTGCAACTCAGCAAGGTGCCTCTGACTTACGCAGGGCTTGGTGCCAAGTGTGGCTGCCAGGAGGCATGAAGGTGACACGCTGATGGCATGGTCACATTCACACAGTGAAGCACAGAGATAATCTGCACTTAAATGCTGTTCTCAGGGGAAGGCTGCACTTCCCTCTCTAATGAGTTCCTGGATAGAAGCCTTCTCATGCTTAAAATCACTTCCTCACCAAAGACATTCACAGGCAGCACGCAGGGACTCCCTGAGTGCTGCTCCAATCTGAGCCCAGCAGACACAGCAGCTGGGTGGGGCTGCCCTGACAGCTCAGGTGCCCCTCCAGGTCACACCATGCCCCTCATTTCCCTGGGGTTGAGCTCAGGGAATCCCAGGCAGATTTGGCTGAAGTGGTCCTGTAAAAATTGTACCTTTATTCTCAAAGGCAGGAGCTCCTGGGCATGTGCTGTGTCCTTGGGAAAACCAAGGAGAGAAGGGAATTGGAGAGCACTCCTGTCATAGAAGGATAAGTGTGCTCAGGGCCTTCCCTCTGCACTCAGCTTGCCCAGCTGATTGCTCTGGGAGCCAGAATCCCTCTGAACCCAGCTTTTCTGTCTGCCAGGTGATTGGGGTGCACTACTTCTCTCCTGTTGACAAGATGCAGCTGCTGGAAATCATCATCACAGACAAAACCTCCCAGGACACAGCTGCTTCTGCTGTTGCTGTTGGCCTCAAACAGGGCAAAGTGGTCATTGTGGTGAAGGTGAGGGGACACTGCACACTGCTGGGTAATAAATAAAAGGGTTTCTGCACTGACGGGAGGGTGAAACGTGTGTGGACACATTGGCTATTCCTCTGAGAAGTGAAAAGGGAAGTCAGAAAGGGGCAAGTGCCCGGGTGATCCTCACATGTCCCTCAGAGCAGCCATGGAAAGCCACCAGGCACACGTGCAGGGCCAGCACGAGGAGCTGGCACTCCTGCCCCACACAGCTTCCAGGGCATCCCAGACAGAGCAGTCTGCACAGGACTGTCACCACCTCAGCTCCCTGGCAGGCTGCAAGGACAGAGGGTCAGTGAGCAGCAACCCTCCTCTGCCTGGCTTAAATCTTAGGGGAGAGGGGCAGGAATACATGGAAAAGTGGATTTAGATTGGATATTAGGGAGAAATTCTTCCCTGTGAGGGTGGGGAGGTCCTGGCACAGGTTGCTCAGAGGAGCTGTGGCTGTCCCGCTCCTGGAATTGTCCAAGGCCAGATTGGACAAGGCTTGGAGCAGCCTGGGGCACAGGAAGGTGTCCCTGTCTTTTTCCTGATTCCTGAGGTTGCCAGAATGCTGAGCACGTCTCTCTTGTAGTGCTGTGAAAACTGGTTTGTCACAAAGTGCTCTGGGCATCTCCAAACACCAGTGGGGACACGGTGCTGCTTCCCTGAGCCTCATCCCCACCTCAGCTGCCTCCCTGAAGGGCAGTTTGCAGCTCATCTCTTGCTTCCTGACTTTGTGGAGAGCAGGAGAGGTGGAAGAACTGGCTTGTGTTGGTTTCCCTTGTGCTAAGCACCCTTTTCCTCACCAGCCTGTTGGGCTTGGTGAAGCAGCAGCCTGCTCTGGACCTGCAGGCACTAGTTCAAATAAAAACACTGGGATGGGAACTTCCAGGGAGTAAGTTCATGGAAGCCTGCAAACACTGCTGAGCCCTACAGGGGAAAAAGAACCCCAAACCTATTCTAGCAGTCAGCACCATAGTGTAGGAGATGGGTTTTGGGGTGGCTGAAGTGCAGCCTGGGCTATGAACCACAGTTCTGGTGCTACCAATAACTCACCTGCCTCCCTGCTGCACTCCTTTTCCCAGGATGGGCCTGGATTCTACACCACCAGGTGCCTGGGGCCAATGCTGTCCGAGGTGGTCCGAGTTCTCCAGGTGAGCATCCCCCAAATAGTCATGGAAATTGCTTCTGCTTTGACCAGGGCTGGGATGGGGTCAGCCTGGGTGTGGACAGGAGAGGATGTGGGTCACCAACCCCGTGTTTTGTGGCTGTCCCCAGCCTGCTCTTGGCTCCTGTTTGCAGTCAGTTGATGGGGCTGGGCTCTCTGCTTCACCTCATCCCGAGATCCCATGGCTTCCCCTCCTATCCCGCAGGAGGGTATTGACCCAAAGAAGGTGGATGCCATCTCCACTGCCTTCGGCTTCCCGGTGGGAGCGGCCACGCTGATTGACGAGGTGGGCGTGGACGTGGCCACACACGTGGCCGAGGACCTGGGCAAGGCCTTTGGCCAGCGCTTCGGAGGGGGCAGCATCGACCTCTTCAAGCTGATGCTGCAGAAAGGCTTCTTAGGTGAGCTGCTAAGGTGTTGTCAGCTAAAGAGTGTCCCCTCTGCTCCGGGGGAGGGAACAGCAGGGGGAGAGCAGCGCTGGGAATGGGGCAGGAATCCCTCCCATAGAAGTAGTGGTGCTGTTGGGCCTCTGGACCCAGAGAAAGGGCCTGGCACTGGCAGCATCTTGCCAAGGGGGGAGCTGGGTCCCTTCCTTGTGCCCCTGCTGAGGCAGCAGATCTGTGCTCTGAGGTGCAGAGTGCTGGGAGCAGGAACAGCAGGCACAAAACAGGATCCAAGGTGTCAGGAGGAAACAGGACACGTGCAGGAGCTGACTTGTCTGCTGTGATCCCTGCAGGTCGCAAGGCAGGGAAAGGCTTCTACGTGTACCAGGAGGGAGTGAAGAACAGGAGTGTGAATTCTGGCATGGATGAGATCTTGGAGAAGTTCAGGGTGCCAGCGAATCCTGACGTGTGAGTACCTGTGTATGAGGGAAGGATGGGGCTGGTTCCTGCCCTGCCCAGCTCCTTGTGCTCTCAGCAGCAGCATGAGGTGCATCAGGTGGCATTGAGGGACATGGTGCTCCAGGGTTGCAGCCCCTCTGCTCTGCAGCCAGGCTGAGAGAGCTGGAGGGGCTCACCTGGAGAGGAGAAGGATCCAGGGAGAGCTCAGAGCCCCTGGCAGGGCCTGAAGGGGCTCCAGGAGAGCTGCAGAGGGACTGGGGACAAGGCCTGCAGGGACAGGACCCAGGGAATGGCTCCCAGTGCCAGAGGGCAGGGCTGGATGGGAGATTGGGAATTGGGAATTGTTCCCTGGCAGGGTGGGCAGGCCCTGGCACAGGGTGCCCAGAGCAGCTGGGGCTGCCCCTGGATCCCCTGGAAGATCCCTGGGGCTTGGAGCAACCTGGGACAGTGGGAGGTGTCCCTGTCCATGGCAGGGGTGGCACTGGATGAGCTTTAAGGTCCCTTCCAGCCCAAACCATTCTGTCATTCCATGGCATTGCTGAACACAGAAGCTGATCAAGCCTTTACTTTTATTCCAAATCCATCTGGACACAATTCTGCATGCCATGCTCCGGGAAACCTGCTTAGGCAGGGAGATTGGACTAGAGGAGCCCCAGTGGTCCCTTCCAATCTCAGCCTGGTTCTTAGTGCCTGCTTCAGGACACTCACAGAGCTAAGCTCTGATCCTCACAGGGACTGGGACATTCCCACCCCTGGCCTGGCTCCGTGTCCCACCTGTGTGCTGTCCCTGCCCAGCCCTCACAGCCTGTGTCCCACAGCTGCTCCGACGAGGACATCCAGATGCGCCTGGTGACGCGGTTTGTCAACGAGGCAGCCATGTGCCTGCAGGAGGGCATCCTCAGCAACCCCATGGAGGGGGACATCGGGGCTGTGTTCGGCCTGGGCTTCCCCCCCTGCCTGGGAGGTGAGTGCTCTGGGCTGAGCTTTGGGCTCCAAAGCTCCTCGTGGGCTGGAGCCACGTGGCAAGGCCAGGTTTGAGCTGCAGCCTGAGGAAATGGCCTCAGGCTGCATCAGGGAAGGTGTAGGTTGGATATTGGGAATAATTCCAGGCTGTCCAGCACTGGCACAGCTGTGCAGAGCAGGGCTGGACACCACATGCCTGGAGGGATTCAAAAGCCCATGGGTTAGTTGTAGTCTCGGCACTGCTGAGGAATGTTTGGACTCAATAGTCTCAAAGGGCTTTTCCCCACTTAAATAATTCCTTGATTCTGATGCTGTCCCTTCCCTCTGCTGCTGGAGTTCACCAAGGGCTCTTGGATCTAAGGTGGTGCTTCTGCCATGTGCCTGGTGCTTTCCCTCCTTGAGCCATGTTCAGACTGAGGGAGCAGCTTCTTACAAAGGCCTGGAGGGGCAGGACAATGGGGAATGGCTTCCCATGGTTGGACAGGGTATTGGGAATTAGGAATTCTTCCCTGTGAGGGTGGGCAGGCCCTGGCACAGGGTGCCCAGAGCAGCTGGGGCTGCCCCTGGATCCCTGGAAGCACCCAAGGCCAGGCTGGACACGAGCTGGAAGCACCCTGGGTCAGTGGGAGGTAGTGAGACTTGGCAGGGTGGGAATGGATGGGCTTTGAGGTCCCTTCCCACCCAAACCATCCATGACTCTGTGATTATCCGTGTCCCCAGCTCAGGTGAGCAGGGAGCAGTCCCTGATGAGGGACTGGGGGGGGGTCCCTTCCCACCCAAACCATCCATGACTCTGTGATTATCCGTGTCCCAGCTTGTCCCCAGCCCTCCCCAGCTCAGGTGAGCAGGGAGCAGAGTCCCTGATGAGGGACTGGGGGGCGTCTCCTGTGGAGAAGGATGAATGGGACAAAGCCATTGCTTCTGGATGCTGGGACCCTTCTGGGCACCTTGGTGCTTCCCTGTCCCAGCCGTGTCCGTGTCCCCACCGTGTCCCTGTCACAGCTGTCCCCCTGTCCCCACCGTGTCCTGTCCCCGCCATGTCCCTGTCATAGCTGTGTTCCTGACCCTGCCGTGTCCATGTCACAGCAGTGTGTCCCTGTCCCAGATGTGTCCCTTTCCCTGCCATTTCCCAGCCGTGTCCCCGTCCCTGCCATGTCCCTGTCCTTGCCGTGTCCCTGTCACAGCCATGTTCCTTTCCCCATCCCCATCATGTCCCTGTCACAGCTGTGTCCCTGTCCCCATCGCCACCGTGTCTCCGTCCCTGCTGTGTCCCTGTCACAGCTGTGTCCCTGTCCCCATCGCCACCGTGTCTCTGTCCCTGCCATTTCCCTGTCACAGCTGTGTCCCTGTCCCCATCGCCACCGTGTCTCCATCCCTGCCGTGTCCCTGTCCTCATCGCCACCGTGTCTCCGTCCCTGCCGTTTCCCTGTCACAGCTGTGTCCCTGTCCCCGCAGGTCCCTTCAGGTTCACGGACTCCTACGGCGCCCGGCAGCTCGTGGACAAACTGCGCAAGTACGAGGCCGTGTACGGCAGCCAGTTCACACCGTGCCAGCTCCTGCTGGACCACGCCAACAGCCCCAGCAAGAAATTCCACCCCTGAGGTGGCCTGGTGACACCCTGACAGCTCCTCCAGCCGGGCCCTGGCTCCCCACAACACCCCATTCTCCATAGGTTAATCTCCAAAGCTCCCTGGGGAGGAAGGGAAGAAAGGAAGGAAAGAAAGAAGGAAGGAAGGAGTGGGGCAGGAGGTTGCCTCATGGCTTGTAGTCATTTCAAGTGCCTTACCAGCCACTGTGTGTTGGGAACGTCCGTCCCATGCCAGCCTGGGCCTGGGGGCTCCGTGCTGGGGGAGGGAATTCCTCTGCTGCCTTTGCCTTCATGCCGTGGCCTCCAGAGCTCCCAGTCTGGCCAGTAGCATCCAGCTTGTGGCTGGAGCCGAGGCCTTGCCTTTCCATCAACATCCACCAAAATAAAGCCCCATCTCCTGGGTTTGGACTCCTGCTTCTCCTCCCATCCCCCTGAGGGAACAGCTTGAGTGGGGATTGAGTGGTCCAGGCAGTGCCCTGGGGTCCTGTCCATGGAGGGGCAGGATGGCAGCAGTGCAGGACAAAGCAGTGTCACCTCTGCCGTTCCTCATGGGCTGTGAGGAGCCTCTGCCATCACTCAGGGGCTGTGAGGAGCCTCCAGCTCTCTGCCACGGGGTGATCCTGGCAGGTGATCCTGGCAGATGGACCTGCCTGTAATTGCAGATCGAGCAGCCAAAGGCCAGAGGGCCCCCCCGTGGGGAGAGATCAAGTTAAACTAAAAGGCTTTAAATCTCTGGGCACCTGTCACTGGCCTGCCCCCCTCTCCCTGGCTTCCTTTCCAGCTTCCAGCCATTTTCCTGCTCCCTGGCAGGCCTTGGGCCATGCTGCTCTTCATGTCTCCTCTCCCTGTCTTCCAAAGCTCCCAGACCAGAACTGGGCCAAGACATCATCTCATCTACCTCTGCTGAGTGCTGGGGGAGGCATGGGGCTGGTAATCCCTTCCTAAGAAATGGGAAGGGTCTGCAAGGTGGAGAAAGACCCCTCAGAGCATCCATCCTCCCCCCTTCCCCTCCTCCCCAAGCAAGGGCCTTCTCCGGGGGCTCATTACTCTCCCGTACATTTATTATGCTAATCCACAAGGATTAAGTTAAACCAGTCGACGCAAAATCCAGTGTTTTCCAGCCCGTTGAGGCCAAAATTACTGTCCAGTGTTAAAAGGGGAAAGGGAGGAGGGCTGGGCAATGGGAGAGGAGAACCTGCAGCATCAGAGAGGGACGGGAGCGGGGCCACCCAGAGCTTAAGGTGACTTGGGGACCCCCCCAGTGCAGGGGGCCCCGGCCTGGCACTAGATCTTGGGGCGCCAGCCCTTGATGAACTGCATGATCTTCTTCACCTGGAGCTTGGTGAGGCGGAAATCATCGGCCAGGATCTCCTCGCTGAGCTGCACGAAGATGCTGCCGTCGATCCTCTCGCGGGCGAAGAAGCTCACGACGTCCTCGGAGAGGCCGATGAAGCGCAGGCACTTGGACACCTCCTCCAGCGACAGCGCCGACAGGTCGGCGGGGGGCAGCCAGGCCGGGCTGTCCCCGCTGGGCCGGGGGGCGCCCGGAGGGGCTGCCACATCGCCCCGCGCCGCCGGCGGCACCTCGATCACCCCCTGCGCCAGGTACACGCGGGTGACGCCCTCGGCCCCGCGCAGCACGGCGGGGGACAGCGGGGCCGCCCCCCGGATGACGATGCCGTCCCCGTCCAAGCCCTTGGGGGGGCGAGGGGGTGCCGCCGGCTCCTCGGCGGGGGCGAAGGGCTCCGGCGAGGAGGAGGAGGAGGGAGCGGCCGGGGCCGAAGGCGCTTTGGACCACTCGGGGCTCTCCGGCCACTCCGCCGGGCCGGCGAAGGGGTTGAGAGCCCCGAAGGGGGCAAAGCGCTTTTGGGGGTGCGGGGGCTTGAGGCGGGGGCAGCTGCGGAAGGGTTTGAGGGGGGGCTCGGCCCCCAGCAGCGGCGTGGAGCAGCCGCTGCCCGCCCCGGCGCCCAGCTCGGGGAACGCCCAGGGGTCGGACCAGGAGCTGGGCACGGGCTGGGCCGGGGGCAGCGGCCGCCCGGGGGGCTCGGAGGCCTTGCAGTCGGCCCAGGTGCAGGGGTAGCAGTACAGCGAGTACGCGTCCGGAGAGGGCGAGGCGCTGCCGCTCCGCGGGGCCGACCTACGGGGGCGAGGGCACTGT
Source organism: Montifringilla adamsi (assembly GCA_017590115.1). Taxonomy (NCBI): domain Eukaryota; kingdom Metazoa; phylum Chordata; class Aves; order Passeriformes; family Passeridae; genus Montifringilla; species Montifringilla adamsi. The sequence continues at coordinate 248,296 of JAGGNK010007127.1, read as the reverse complement.
CACCATCACCCCGGCGCGGTGTCCCCATCCCCGGGTTCCAGGTTCCTCCCACACCCTCTCCAGACTCCCCAGAGCCACTCACCCATCATGGAGCCCAGAGGAGTAGTAGGAGAGGCTGGGGCTGGGCGAGGGCACGGGTGCCAGCTTTGGGCAGCGCAGGGGGGCCGGGGGGCTGCAGGAGGCCGGGGGGCGGCTGCCCCGGGGCGGCACCGGGGGCGCATTCAGCAGCCGGCACTCCTCCTTCACCTGCAATGGGGCAGCGCCGTCAGGGCCCCAGCGGGAGCTGGGGATCCCCGCGGCTGGAGGGGGCGATGGGGGCTCGGGGACAGCCGGTGCTGCCCGGCCACAAAGCTCTGCGTGCAAGTGGGGAGAGTTGGGGCCCTCCTACCCCGTGGTGCGAGGAGACTAAAATATTGGGGTACCCCGTGGTGAAGGGAAGCCTGAAATTTTGTGTAGGGAAGGCCAGAGGATCTGGGTACCCCACGGTTCCGGGCAGCCCAAGAGCTTGAGGTACCCACTGGTGCAGAGAGCCCTGGGGAACGGGGGTGCCGCGGTACGAGGGTGTCCCCAGGATCGGCGATGGGCAGCCCTGGGAACCGAGGCCGGATGTTTGGGTGACCAAGCAGAGTTGGGGAGGGACCCCAGGGCCAGGGGACAGGGAGGGGATCGGGCTGCCCTGCCACGGGGCTGGCCTTGCCACGGATTGGCTGCCAGGACCCCGGCGATGCCATTCCCCATCCCTGGGGACAGGACCGGGCTCTTACCGCCTCCGATTTGGGTGGCACAGGGGGCGGGGTGTCCCCGCGGGGCTCGTCCCTGTCCCCGGGGCGGTGCGGGGAGCCCAGCGGGGTGACAGCCCCGAAGGAGACGAGGTCGGGCTGCACGCCGCTGCTGCCCAGCTCGCAGCAGCCCTCCGGGCTGGGATTGTTCCACAGCTCTTCGTAGGGAATCTCCAGCGGCTCCTGAGTCCTGAACTCGGGCTCGGCCCAGTCGGGCGTCATGTACTCCCGCTCGGGGTCGGGGAAGTCGGGCAGCGGCGGGCGCGGGGTGCCCCCGCCGAGGCCCCGCGGTCCCTGGCAGCGGGCGGGGGGCTCCCGGGGACCCCCGGAGCCGCAGGCACAGAGCGAGAGGCGCCGCAGGGGCTGGCTGAGCTCCTCGCGGCCGCATGCGGGCAGGCAGAGCCGCAGGCGCCGCGGGCTCGCGCATTCCTCCAGGAAGTCCGGCTTGGCCTCTCGCACTGCCCGCGAGTACTCGTCGGGGTTGAAGCGGTCGTGGCAATACGCGGCGCTGTCCCGCAGCAGCTTCTCCAGCTGCGGGTCCCCGGCCAGCAGCCCCTCGGGCAGCTGGAAGCGGGGCATGTCGGTCAGCAGCAAGAAGTGGAAAGGCACCAGCTCCTCCCGGCGCAGGATGCAGCACAGCACCACCGTCTTGGAGATGATGCTGACCAGCTTGTAGCAGTGGCCCTCGCGGATGGCGTGCAGGTCGTAGGGGTTGCGGGCGGGCCGGCTGGGCACGGCCACGTTGACGGGCAGCCTCACCTTCTCGATGATGCTGCGGATGGTGTGCTCGCCCTCCTGCAGGCGCAGCTCCAGCGGGCTGCGCGTGCTGAAGCGGCCCTTGCACTGGAAGGGCAGGCTCAGGCTCTCGTTGGTGCGGTGGTTCATGCAGATCAGACACGGCATCTTGCCCTTCACCTGCCGCGCCCCCGCCGCCGGCGCCGCCTTGCCCAGCTTGCGCAGGAGGGTGTTGAAGCGCGACTTCTCCTTCACCGTCTTGGCGCACAGGATCTCCGCTTGCCCCATCAGCGTCAGCTCGTCCCCCGCGTTCAGCGTGAAGTTGTAAACCTCGCTGTCCTCGCTGAACTCCCCCGACACCACCTGCCCGCGACAGCCCCGACGTGGCACCCGCTGCCCTGCCCTGCGCCCCCGACACACCAACACTACCCCTGATGGCCCACCAGCATCCCCTGATGTCCTATCACCATCCCTGACATCCCATCACCATCCCCTGATGGCCCACCAGCATCCCTGACACCCCAACACTACCCCTGATGGCCCACCAGCATCCCCTGATGTCCTATCACCATCCCTGACATCCCATCACCATCCCCTGATGGCCCACCAGCATCCCTGACATCCCACCATTATCCCCTGATGTCCTGTCACCATCCCTGACATCCCACCACCATCCCCTGACATCATCCCACCATTATTCCTGATGTTCCACCACCATCCCCTGACATCATCTCACCACCATCTCTGGTGCTCCACCACCACTCCCTGCTGTCCCACTGTCCTCTCCTGATGTCCCAGCCCTGTCCCTTGCTTTCCCACGCTCCCCCCTTTATTCCCCCCACCCTGCAATGGTGTCCTAGCAATTCCCCCAATATCCCACCACTCACCCCTGGTGTCCCCCAACCTTCGCTGTCCCACCGTCCTCTCCTGATGTCCCACCAACCCCCAAAGTCCCTGTCACCTCACCCCACTCCCCTCCTGCCCCACGCCTGCCCTCGGTGTCCCCTGCCATCCCACCAGCACTCCCTGCTGTCCCACCAGTGTCCCCCTCTGCCCAGCCCCGTCCCCTGCTGTCCCCAGGACCTTCACGCTGAAGGTGATGGCCTCCATGACGAAGATGCGGTCTGGGAAGATGCTGGCCACCTCCTCCACGCTGTTGAAGTACTGCACGGGCTCGCGGAGGTCCCGGTCCTGGTCCAGCAGCTTGAACTTCCCTGAGGGGACCCCCGAGGTGAGAGGGGCCCAACCCCTCACAGGGACCTGCTGTCACCCTCCCCTGGGGCCAGCACAGCCCTTCACGGGGCACAGCCACCCCTGAGGCAGCCTGCGGTCCCCACCACGTCTTTGGGGACGCTCCTGTGGGCTTTGCCAGAGTCCAAGTGCTGCAAGGGGACCCCAAAGCATCCCCTGGCCCCCTACTCCCCCAAACAGCCACTGGGGGGTTTCTGGGGGGGGGGACAAGGCAAGGGGTCCACGGGGTGTCCCAGCAGTGCCACTCGGCACCCCCAGAGCTGCAGGGACCCCCAAAAGCGTTCCTGGGAGTGCAAGAACCCGCCCAGAGCAACCCGAATCATCAGGGGTGCCCACTGCCCCCCAGAATCCCGTCCCAGCTCTGCCAGGGCACAGTGACCCCACGGCTCGGGTGGGAGAGACACCGGGAAGGGAACCGGGAATGGGAACGGGGAGAGGAGGAATGGGAACGGGGAGGGCAGGAATGGGAACGGGGAGAGGAGGAATGGGAATGGGGAGAGGAGGAATGGGAATGGGGAAAGGCAGGAATGGGAACGGGGAGAGGCAGGAATGGGAACGGGGAGGGCAGGAGTGGGAATGGGGAGAGGAGGAATGGGAAGGGGGAAGGCAGGAATGGGAGTGGGGAAGGGCAGGAGTGGGGAGAGGCAGGAATGGGAACGGGGAAGGCAGGAATGGGAGCAGGGAAGGGCAGGAATGGGGAAAGGCAGGAACGGGAACAGGGAGAGGCAGGAACGGGAACGGGGAGAGGAGGAATGGGAATGGGGAGAGGCAAGAACGGGAGCGAGGAAGGGCAGGAACGGGAGCGGGGAAGGCAGGAATGGGAGTGGGGAAGGGCAGGAGTGGGGAGAGGCAGGAACGGGAACGGGGAAGGCAGGAACGGGAACGGGGAAGGCAGGAATGGGAATGGGGAAGGCAGGAACGGGAATGGGGAAGGGCAGGAATGGGAACAGGGAAGGCAGGAATGGGAATGGGGAAGGCAGGAATGAGAACGGGAAAGGGCAGGAGTGGGGAGAGGCAGGAACGGGAGCGGGGAAGGCAGGAACGGGAGCGGCGGAGCTGCAGCCCCAGCGAAGCTGCCGCCACCGGCATCCGCTGCCGGGCACGGACCTGAGGGGAATATTAATTCCCCGCCCGTCCTGCCGGCGGAGCTGGGACACCAGAGCTCCTCGCTCGGCTCGGGGGCACCCGCGGCTGGAGCCGGCTCAGCCCCACATCCCGGGGCAGCGCCGGGCACGGCCGAGCCCCGAGAGCTGTTAACACACTGCCCAGCCCCCTGCATCCCCCGTGGGACCGGTGATTAACCCCTCCCCCCCCTCCATTTCCCATTATTTATTTATTAGCAGGACTCATTACCGCCACGGAGCACTTAGAGGGGTCATTAAGGCTCTGGCGGCTGCCGGCAGAGGCAGCTCAGCACCTTCGTGTGCACTGCCGGCCCCAACCCGGCCCCATCCTCATCCTCATCCCAGCCCAGCTCCTCCCCAGCTCAGCCCATGCCATCCTCATCACTCTCCCTGTCCCCATCCCTTCCTCATCCCATCCCAGCTCGTCCCTGTCCCTTTTCCCCATCCCATCCTCATCTCTCTCCCATTCCCAGCTCTATCCCATCCTACCCCAACCTCATCCGTGTCCTTGTCTGCATCCCATCCCATGGATCCCATCCCATCCCATCCCATGGATCCCATCCCATGGATCCCATCCCATGGATCCCATCCCATCCCATCCCAATCTCTGCCAGTCCCCTCTGCAGCTCTGCCAGGGGTGGGGGCAGCCCCCAAACCAGAGCATCTCCTGCCCCAAACTGGACCTTACTGGAGCAGCCCCAGCAGGCGGGGGAAGGGAAGGGGAGGGGGGCCAGGTCCCGGCTCTGCTGGCCCAGGGACACCATTCCCGTTGTCGCCGTTGTCCCCAGCCCCGCCCCTCCCCCACCTGGGTACTGGAGCGGGATGTCGATTTTGGGCCCGATGACGTAGTGTCCCTCCTCCAGGCTGTGGGCTGTCACCGTCGTCCACTGCCGGCACGAGTGGACCAGAAGCACGTCCTGGGCTGTCACCCCCTCCACGCGCTCACCTGCGGGGGGACAGGGTGACAGGGCTGTCACCACCGCCAGCCCCCTCCCCCCCGCCCCCCGGCGCCGCTGGACGGACGGACGGACGGACGGAGCGAGGGATGAGCAGGTGCCGCTGCCAAGAGCCGCCAGTTGCCCAGGAAACAATTTCTTTGTCCCCCCTGAAAAGCTGCAGCCGCCGCAAACAAGAAGTTTATTGAGTCGGGGCCGGCGCAGGCCCCCCCGGGAACCCTCCAGAACCGCGGCACCCCCACTCCCCCAGGGCTCCCCGCACCCCCTGTCTCTGGGGGACACGGCCAGGCCGGGGGTCCCTGCACCCCCTGCTCCCCACACTGCCCCATCCCCTGCCTGGGCTGGGGGGGGGAGGGGTCACAGCCAGGCCCCCCCGGCCAGGCCGTGTCCCAGGGAGGGTGGGGAGGGGACACGGTGGGTCCCAGCCCCTGCCAGCCTGGTGCCAGCCCCTCCAGAGTGTCACCCGGGAAGGGTGACAGTGGGGAAAGTGCCGGGCCATGGCAGGGGGGAGTGGGAGCAGCCTGGGCCCCACAATTCCCCCCCTCGCATCCCCGCAGGGCAGCAGCCCAGAGACCCCCTGAGGGTCCCCAGCCCCCCCTGAGGGTCCCCAGCCCCCCCCGCCCGGAAGGATCCTGGACAGCAGCTTGGTCTCACCTGGCCCCAGCCTTCCTCCCTGCCTCCCTCCTCCTCAGCACTCCAGGCTCCTTCCTTCTCCCGGTCCCTCCAGCCTTTCTCCTCCTCATCCCTTCAGCCTCTCACAGCCCACTCTTCACCCCTCCAGCCTTCCTCTCTCCCTCCTCCTCACTTCTCCAGTCACCATTCCTCCTCTCACCACTCCACCTTTCCTGTCTTCCTCTTCATCCCTCCACTCTCCATCCCTTCCTCCGAGCCTTCCTCCCTTCCTCCTCCTCACTCTCAAGCCTTCCTCACTTCCCCGTCCCTCTACTCTCCGCCGCTCCCTGCTCCTCATCGCTCCGGTCTCCCTCCCTCCTCTTCCTCTCCCCAGACTTCCTCCCTCCCTCTTCCCGGTCCCTTCGTCCTTCGTCTCTCCCTTTCCCTCATCACTCCAACCTCCCTCCCTCCTCGTCCTCACTCTCCAGCCTTCCTCCCTCCCTCCCCATCCCTCCGCCTTCCACCCCTCCCTCCTCCTCATCACTCCATCCTTTCTCCCTCCTCCTCATCACTCCAGCCTCACTCTCCGTCCCTCCATCCTCCCTCCCTCCCCTGGTCCCTCCAGCCTTCCTCCCACCCTCCTCCTCCTCCCCATCACTCCAACCTCCCTCCCTCCTCCTCCTCCTCCTTGTCGTCCCTCCAGACTTCATCCCCCCCTCGCCGGGCTCACCCTGCCCGAGGCAGACGAGGGTGGGCAGGCGGCACTGGCTGACGATGGCGTCGAGGGGCAGCGCCGCGGGGCTCCAGCGGAGCCGGGCCAGCCCCGCCGCGAGCTTCTCCATCGCATCGCGGCTCAGGCCGGCCCCGGGCCGGGCTCCATCGCCGCCGCCGCCGGGCCGGGGCCGGGTCCCAAGCGAGCGCTGCGGGGGGCAAAAGGGACCAGTGGGGCACCGGGGGGATCCCGATGCCACCCCACACCCCCATGTCCCGGCCGGGACCCCCGCACAAATGGCACCGGGAGAGGGGGACGGGGACACCACAGTTAAGGGGGACCCTCGGCAGCGACATCAGCGTCACCCCGAGCGGGGAATCCGCACCCTGGGGACTCCCGGCCACCCTGAGCGGGGGACACCGGGCCCGGCGGGTCCCCGCACCCCTCGGTCACTCAGCCCGGGGGGTTGCAGCCCCAGCCCCCCCTCCCCGGTCCTGTGCTGGCTGCATCCCGACTCCGCTGGAGACTGGGCTGAGGAGGATGATGGAGGGGAGGAAGCCGCAAGTGCCCGGCCCTGGGAACGTGTCACCGTGTGCTGTCCCCTGCCCCCGTCACTGTCCCCCAGGCCAAGCACAAGGGGAGGCTGCTGGACAGGGCGGAGCAGGGATGGGATGGAGCAGAGGTGGAACAGTGAGAAGGGTGAAGCAGGAGCAGGGGTGGGGAAGGAACAGGGAAAAGGATGGAGCAGCTATAGGGAAGGAGCAGGGATGGGAAAAGGAGCAGGGAAAGGGAGGGGAACAGCTGTAGGAAAGGAGAGGAGACAGGGAAGGGCACGTTTGGAACAGAGCCGGGATGGGGAAGGAGCCGGGATGGGGACGGGAAGAAGGATACAGCAGCAGGAGGAGGAGGACGGGAAAGACCCAAGGCTCACTGCCGGGGGTGACACGGACACGCGGGACCCCGGGGGCTGCTGGATGCCGTCCGTGTGGGGAAGGTCCCTGCCAGCTCCCCCCTCCCCGAGGCTCCTTGGGAATTCCTCCCCGAAATCCCCCACCCGCGGGTGGCTGTGCGGGGCTCCCACGCCGCGAGCCCCCGGGATGGGGAGGATTTGGGATCGCTGAGCTGCTCTCCACGGCCTCGCCCCCTCCCAGGGACTGCGGCCATGACACACTCCCGGCTTTATTGCCAGCAGCCTCTCCCGGATACCGGCGCCATGGGAACGGGGACACCATGGCAGCGGGGACACCGCGGCACGGGGACACTGTGGGAACAAGGACACCGCGGCATGGGGACACTGTGGGAGCAGGGACACTGTGGGAACAGGGATACCATGGCAGTGGGGACACCGCGGCATTGGGGACACTGTGGGAGCAGGGACACCATGGCAGCAGGGACACTGCAGCATGGAGACACTGTGGGAATAGGGACACCGTGGCAGTGGGGACAAGGACACCTTGGCAGCGGGAGGGCAGCAGCAGCAATGGGTCCTCTGCTGTCACCACGATGGTCCCTCACTGGGCTTTGCTGGAGGGGACACCCCTGGCCCCCAGAGGCTGCAGAGAGCTGGGATCACCCAGCTCTGGAGGCTGGAGAGGTGGCAGAGGGGACAGGGTGGGGAAGGACAGTGGCACAGCAGTGGGAGCTCTTGGAGAGCTGGAACAGCCACCCCCATTCCCACCCAAGGCAGGGGTGCAGAACATGGCGTGCAGAACAAGGGGTGGAACAGCTGCTTCCCAAAAAACGCCCAAAGGCCCTCTCCAGCAGGGCCCCAGAGGAGACCTCACACCCCCAAGATCTGTCCCCCCTCCCAAGGGGGTCCCACGTAGGGATGGGGCAGCCTCGGACCCTCCGCTGCCCTTCCCGCCATCCTGCCCTCGGAAAACGCCACGGGCAGCTTCGGGAAAGGCAGCAGGAACAGCTCCACCCCCAGCCAAAGCAGTCCTGAAAGTTTGGGGAGACTCATCCCCCCTCCTCCAGGGCTGGGCTCACTCCCACCGGAACCAGAGGGAATTCAAGGGGCCCAGGAAGTCACCACTGCAAGTTTATAAAAGCTTTTATTTGCTCTTGGTACGACCAAGAATGGGACAGTGATCTTTTATACAATTTGATACAGTAAGTGGTACAAAAGAATGTGTTTTAAATAAAAAGCCAGAGTGGAGTAGCAAAAATATTAAAAGATTAAGTAAAAAATTGTCGGCATGGGAATTAATCCAAGACCTTGATGCTGTTTTATTCCACCGTCCGAGTCCGAGGGCACGAAGCGACCCCGGCGTGTGACACGGCCGTGGGACAGAGCCAAGCTCGGGTTTGGTTTAGCAGGACCAATTTCATCGTTTAACACTTTTTTGGTGACAAAAGGGCAGCGCTGAGCTCCCTCCGCGGGCGGGGGCACGGAGGGGCTGCTGACACCTCCCGCTGCCCTTCTCTACTCCACAGGGCTGGGCTGGGGTTCCAAGCAGAGGTTTCACAAGCAGTTAGTCTGGAACTAGCAGGGAGTTGAGATACCAGCAGACATCAAGTTACTGCAAACTCCTCCGACATGATCATTATTATTATTATTATTCATTTTTTTTTTTTAGGGGGTTTTTATCTGTTTCAGCATTCAGCTGCTCCCTCGTCCCGGCCCTGCCCTGCCTGAGCCCGCGGGTGCAGCTTGGACAGGAACAGAAATAGACCCGAGAGAAACAGCTCAGTTTTATTGACGGGGAGGGACGAGGGGGCGGCGGCGGCGGCGAGCGGCACCAGCGAGTGGCCTGGGCTCCACCTGTGCCTGCGACGGGCACAGCGTCTACAAAGGGGTCACACACAGGGAGCCGAGCCCCTGCAAGCAAATAAAAAGCTCACGTTTAAAACAAGGATTGTACAAAAAACCCCTTGATGTAGATTTCGCCTTTTTTTTTTTCCCTTTTTGATCGCGTTAGAAAGTGCAGATTTAGCCGAAAGTGGCCGGACTCTGTACAACGCTGAGCCCGAGCTCACCAGCCACTCGCCTGGGAAGGGTTAACACACAGGGGGACAAAATGCCAAATACAGAGGGACAGGGAGACACCTGGGTGAGTCCCCACACGGGAAGGAGCCGCTCCGGACCAGGAGTTCCGTGTTAAAACACCGTCATTTCATTAAAATTCACTCAGCGTTAGCGGCTGCGGCGAGGGCGGAGCGGAGCCAGTCCCGGTGCCAGTCCCGGTGCCAGTCCCGGTGCCAAGGCCGCGGCCGGAGCGAGGCACAGGCGGGGCCCAGGAGCGGAGCAGGGTGCGGGGCGGCTGCGGCGTGTCCTCCCCGCCGGGGCCGGGATTCAGCGCCAGGGATGTGCGGCCGGCGATCCACGTGGGGCAGATGCTCCCGCAGGGAGAGCGCTCGGCAGCGGCGGTGCCGGGCCCCTCCTGAGGCAGGACAGGGCCAGCAGGGCCGGGTGACAGCGGCAGCAGCGGCAGGACAGGGCCAGCAGGGCCGGGTGACAGCGGCAGGGAGGCCGGAACGGCCGCTCCGTGCCGGGGATCGCCCGCCGGGATCCCGGGCGGGGCCGGCCCGGCACGGCCGGCGCGGCTGCGGACACTGGAAAGTGGAAAGTTTCCAGGGAGGTAATAAATTAAACTGCCCGCTGGCTGGTTTGTTTCCTTTCCTTTCCTTTCCTTCTCTTTCCATCCAGTTCCGCTCAGCCTGGGCCCGGCCCCGCAGCCCTCGGGGACAGAAGCTGGGAGCTCGTGTTAATGAACTGCTGTCAGTTTGGGAATCCATGTTATATTCATACACAGAAAGTAGACAACCACATCACCCTCCATAGAAACTAGTGCATGCAAATAACTCTTCCATATGGGGGGAAAGGCCGGGGCTACGCGGGAGGAGGGAACCACTAGTGACGGACAGGCCTAGGGGGGTTAGTAGGAATCTCAACATTTTTACCTCGGAAGCTAAATCAGTGCTTTGTATTAAATTTTTGGCAAACACACCGCGTTGCCATCCTTTCCATTAACACATCACACCATGGAGAAATGCAAATCAAAGCAGCATGCAGGCAAAAAAAAAAAAAAAGAAAAAAAAAAGAAAAAAAAGAAAGTAAAAAGAAAGAGCGGCAAAGTGAGGTGCAAATCAAAGCAGCATGCAGGCAAAAAAAAAAAAAAAGAAAAAAAAAAGAAAAAAAAGAAAGTAAAAAAAAGATAGAGCGGCAAAGTGAGAAAAAAAAAATGGCAGCAGGAAGAGTTGGGAACGGCGGGATTGGCAAGAGGAGACACAGCAGGTTACATGGAGTTTGCTTTTGTTTTGCACCACCCTTTGTCCTCGATGCATGACACCAACGTTACAGAAAGCAACCACTACAGAGGTCAGGACTCAATGGCACGGGGGGATGGGATGTCTCCTGCACATGCTTCCACCAGAAGAGAGAAAAGAAAGTGAAAACAAAAGTTCCTTTTTCCACATAAGGCACAGGACAAAGAAACCCCACTCACGGACTCAAGGCGAAAATGAGTTTTTCCTGGCTCTTGCCTGATGCATCTAGAGAATATGGTGACTCAAGCACATGATCCATGACAGAAAATTCCACTGTTGTACAAAATCAATTGTTAATTCTAACCTTTATTCTTATACAATTCGCAGAAGAGAGTTGAGTATGATTGCTCTGGGGTTTAATGGCAGGAGGGACGGGACTATAATACAACCCAAACGTAGTGGTGAGCTGAGCAGGGACATGGAAATGAAGTCACGGAGATGAATTTCCTATACATGTGTTGAGAAAACTGGAGTAGGAAAAGCTGTCCTAGCCGGAAAACCAAGGGGAGGCAGGAGCTGGTTAAGATGAGGAACAAAACCATTGGTTTGAGGTTAAAAAACGGGCAGAGTGGTTTGTTTTGCAGCGAGAAAAAAGGGGCGGTGGATGGCGATTGGTGAGAGAGGAGAAGGTTCAGCAGCACTTGCTCTTCCAGCCCGTCACCCCACCGCCACTGCTGATATCTACATTTTCACTGTTGGGCTCTTTTACAGGGGTCTGCAAGGAAACAAGTGAACACAGTTAGGTGGCTCTGGAGATCCCCAGGAAAACACCCAGAGCTGGGGGCTGACATCAGCAGAGGGAACTGGGATCAGCTGTGCACAAAGAGCTCCTCAGAAATGCAGGGAATCCTCCCCCCCACTCCAGCACAAATGTGCAAAACCAACTTAAGGGGTTTTTTCTTTGTTGTTTGGTTTGTTTGAAATAAATGGGAAACTGGGAAAAAGCCCAGAGTTTGAACTGGGACCACCCCAAAGACAACTGGAACTGTTTTAGGTCCTGCACGCAGAGCCAACGCTGGGTTTGGTGGAGCAAGGAAATCCCAGCCTACAAACACCACAAGCTGAACTCAGATGATGTGAACTAATGACCTCCAAAACCCACAGTTTTTATGGATAAACTGGGCTTGTTCCCAGCCTCTGCTCCCTGCTTGTGGGACAGCAGCTGCCAAGGAAGGGCACACAAGCTCCTCCTTGTCACAGGACAGAACCTGGTGACACCAAAGCCAAAACCCCGCTCCAGTGGGTTTGATCCAACACCAACATCTACTTCCAGCTGTCTGGAAAGGAACCTAAACCCTCACCACACTTCACTCTCCACATTCCCTTTTTAACTCCCTCTGTCACAGCCTTGCAAAAGAACCTCCAGGATAATGACAGAGGCCAAAAATGAAGATTTAAGACCCAAAGATTGGTACGTTTGTAGCTTGACCTCCTGTTCACCAAAGGCCAGGGGTTTTCACCCCATTTATCACAAAAAGCTTGTCAAAAACTGATTAAGAAATGACAGGACTGCAGTGACAGCTGGGTGACGTTACCCACAGCGTTCACATGGGAGAGGGAGGAAAGCAGGGCTGAGACAGGATTAGGATGGGGTTCATTTGTGTAGGAACAGGAACAAGGGCCAGGGCTGGCCAGCCCACGTGTCTGGAGCTGCAGAGCTCCCATGAGCTGCTCCTAGGCAGGAATGTTCCAGCACAGGGGTTTCTGTGTACACTGAGCCCTTGGCCATGGGAGCACATCCCACAGAAACAGCCCCAGAGCCACGCAGGGATCCAGCCCAGCTCAGTCCTGGAACACCTCAGTGGCACCTGCAGGAAGCTGATGGATTTCATATTCCTGACAGAGATCAGGGCCACAGGTACAGCAGCTCTGGGCACACAGGGATCTGCCACAGGCCATGGAGACAACCCAGGGTGGCAGCAGGGCCAGGGCAGTGCCCGTCCCCTGTGCTGGCACTGCTGGGGCACCTCCAGAGCTGGGGGCAGCTCTGGGCCCCTCCTGCCAGTAGAGCCCTGGAGGGGCTGTAGCGTGTCCAGGGCAGGGAACGGAGCTGGGAAGGGAATGGAGCCCCAGGAGAGGCTGAGGGAGCTGGGAAGGGGCTCAGCCTGGAGAAAAGGAGGCTCAGGGGGGACCTTGTGGCTCTGCACAACTCCCTGACAGGAGGGGACAGCCAGGGGGGGTCGGGCTCTGCTGCCAGGGAACAGGGACAGGACAAGGGGAAATGGCCTCAGGCTGGGCCAGGGCAGGCTCAGGGTGGACACCAGGAGGAATTTCTTCCTGGAAAGGGTTGTTAAGCATTGGAAAAGGCTCAGGGCAGTGGTGGAGTCCCATCCCTGGAGGGATTTAAAAGTCCTGTGGACGTGGCACTTGGGGACATGGATCAGTGGTGGCTCTGGCAGTGCTGGGGGATGATTTGCTTTGGTAAAGCTCAGAGAGCTTGTCCAGCCCCACTGACTCCATGGTTCCATGGCACGCTGCACCTCTGAGGAAGAGGAGCCAACCACCAGCTTATGTGGGACAATGGAACCCCCAAGGACATGCCATGGCTGGGAGCACAGCTGGGAGGGGCAGAGGTTGTTCCTGCCCCACCCTCCACACCTGAACGCTTCCCAACTGCCCCTCAGGAGCTGTCAGTGCATGGACAGACACAGTGGCAGGAAAGGACAATTCCCTCCACACCAATGGAAATATATAACTCCAGCACAGGCACAACCCTGAGTGTAAGGGCCAAACAAACAGGAATTTCAGTTCCCTGGATCTGATGGATGTTACTCCCTGTAGGCAGGCCCCCTACAACAACAAAACATCAAACAAGCTACGGAAGTTCAGCCCTGCTCCTTCAGGGACTCCTTTGCAGCACAGCAAAGTCAAACTGCAATAACACAGGTGAACATCACAACAGGAGAGCTGGAATTTCAGGATATTTGTTCCAAAGGAATGCTGTGAGCACCTACCTTTCGAAGAATGTCTTCTGCTAATGTGAGGAATGCCTTCTCAATGTTTATATTTGCTTTTGCACTAGTTTCAAAAAACCTAATACCGTGCTCCCTGGCAATCTGCAGCAAACAGAGAGAGGGAGGTTAGAGATGCTGGGGATGTTCCAGTGGTGCCATCACCGTTTTGGGATCAGCAGCATTTATAAAGCAGGGAATATTTGGAGTGCCCATCCCTGCAGGTGTCACCTGGATGTGGCACTGAGTGCCCTGGGCTGGGGACAAGGTGGGCATCAGGTTGGATTCACACTCTGGGAGCTCTTTCCCAGCCTCAGGGATTCTGTAATTCTGTGACTCCCTCAGCCCCTGTGAGCACCAGCAGCACCAGCCAGGTGAGGTAGCTGAGAAGATTCAGAACTTCACAGTTCAGAACAATGAAAATCAACTAAATAATCCCCAGTCTGTGTCTGGGCCTAAGAGGACAGACACCACACACTGTGACACTGTGAGGAACTTCAGGGATGTCTGGGAATGCTGAGTTATCAAAGGAAGCAGAAACTGCAGCTGAGCTCACCCCATTCACGGCAGTTTCTGAGCAAACATTCCCAGGACTCACATCCATCAGCTCCTGCATTCATTCCCTGGCACACCCCTCTGGGGCATCCCAACCCCCTGGAGCAGGCAGAAGTCTTGGCAGTGATTTGCTGACTTGGATAAAGAAGTTTTTGTTTGATACTCACCTGTTCACCTTTTGCTTTAGGGACAACTCTTTTATCTTCCATGTCACACTTGTTTCCTAACAGCATCCTCTCCACATCCTCGTTGGCGTGCTGGAAGGACACAGGACAGGGTTACAGGGTCACACATCTCCCCTTCACACCCAAAATATCTGCTTCACTCGGGTGTGGCCAGGCCATTATCTGCACCTGCAATCTGGGGACATTTACAGCTGCCCACAATGGAGCTTCACTCACTGCAGTGGCAGAGGAACAAGCTGTTAATTAATCCCCCTCTGACTTCTTAGCACTGGTTAATGGTTTTTCCCTCCTTGCTTTGTCACTGCACAATGGGAGAGATGAGCCAGGGGAGAAAGAGGGAGTGGGGAGGAAAACAGGGAGCAGGACCCAAAGAGAAATGAGGGAGAGAATGGAACCAGAAACCAGAGAGCAGGGCAGGGTCTCCAAGGGGAGCAGGGAGGGGAAGGGTCCGTGTTTCCTGCACGGTGTGGGGCAGGAGGATGCACTGTGAGCCTGGCAGGGATGAGGAATCCCAGATCCAGCCCATTCCCTGCAGCACAGGCCTCTCTGGAGGGGGAATACGGATCATTTCTCATCAGTCCTGGGGAGCTGGGGAGGTCCTGTCTCACTGGAGAATGACCAGTGTTATAGAGATTTTGGAATAATTCGTGCTTATGTGAAATATATGGGGAATATGTTATGTTTGTAAGAAAACTTAAAAGTTTTAAGCACACCAGGCAAAAACGGAGAGGCTGCTTCACAAAATTGCGAAACCACAGCCGGCAGCAGAGAGAGACATCTAATTAGCAGCTAATAGACCAGCTCCGTGAGGAATGAGCCTTTTCTCCGGGATGGTTCAACAATGAATACCCGATGAGTGAGTGCCTAGATCAAGATAGCCAGAGCCATCAGGAGCTCGCATCTCAATGCCAGGTTCCAGTAACTCATGATTGGCACCCATCACTTCCCAGACACAGCTTTGTTCAACTCAACCCAGAAAAAAAAAACAAAAAAACAACGTAAATGTGTGAAGCCCTGAAAAGAAGAAAAGAGACTCTGCCTCGGGCAGGATAAACAGTATAAAAACTGACTCTACCCACAGCTAAGTGAACAGAGGGAATTGCAGTCAGTGTTCACCCAGCTCCTATCCCGGGGTCGGGGCTGTCCCTTTGATTGTTAGCTATCGAGACTGTACATCAGTCGTGAAATAAATTCTATTTTTTATTAATTATTAAATTATTGAATTGGCTTGATGGCATTTTTACCTATAACACCAGGCTCCAGAAGTACTGAAGGAGGATGCAGGAACTCCAGGAGCTGGAGCAGATCACCTGGGCTGTGGTCACACAGCACGTGCAGGACAAGCAGGAGATCAGGCCCAGCCAGTCTGGCTTTGTGACAGGTCCTGCTTGACCACCCTGATCTCCTTCTGTGACACTGTGACCTCAGTGGAGGAGGGAAAGGCTGTGGATGCCTCTGCCTGGGCTTTGCTGAAGCCTTTGGCACCTTTTCGCAGGGCATTCTTGTTAGGAATAAAAAGTTATCTATTTTTGTTTAAGGTTGCAGAGTTAAAACCGGTTGGACCGGTTGCTGTTAAGTTAGCTTCTTTGTTAAAGAGTTCTTCTTCAATTGCCCGTCAATGGTTGGTGATTTAGCCATTGTCCCCCTGGTGCTTGCCCGGGAGGGACACCTGGACATGGCAGCACCAGGAGAAAGGGAGTGGCATCAGAGCTCGTATGCAGATGAGAAATGCACTGCTCCAAATCTTCCCGTTTTCCAGGAAAACCCCTAAAAACAACGAGCCGACATAGAATTAGGGGACCTAGGTGATGTCTAAGGATGGGCGCGAAGTCCAGTGCCTGCTTGGATCCTTTTTGCTTCTCACCCTGACCTAAGGATGTTCACTAGGGAGGGGACCCGGGGTGTTGGACCAAAAAGCAGGAATCTGCTAATCTCCCGTGAGGACGTAGTGCCCAGCTCTGCCTGCAGACCAGGGGACAAAGCTGCATCATCATCATCATCATCATCCTCCTCCTTCGTGCCACTCCTGGGAGCAGCAGCGGCGTGGGTGCGACCCGTCGGTTTCTCCCCACCCGAGCTGAATCTCTTTAATAAAGGCATTAAAAAGGAGAAAGATCTCCTGCCCATTTATTTCATTCTCCTGGAGAAACCGGCTGGTCCTGCCTTGGATAGGTGCACCCTGCTGGGTAAACCTGGGATGTGGATCTGCTGGGGACAGGGGGCTCTGCAGAGGGACCAGGACAGCCTGGATCCATGGGCTGGGGCCACCGGGGTGAGGGACAACAAGGCCAAGAGCTGGGTCCTGCACTGGGGTCACACCAAGGCCAGGGAACCCTCCAGAGGGGCTGCAAAGCTGCTGGGCAGGAAAGGAGATGGGCAAAATTCATTCCCCACAGCTGCCCAGGCAGAGGTGGAGTCCCCATCCCTGGAGGGATTTAAAAGCTGTGTGGATGTGGCACTTGGGGACATGGAGCAGTGGTGGCCTTGGCAGGGTAGGGGATGAGCTCCAAAGGATTTTCCAACCTCAATGACTGTGATTTCTGCAAAAACACTCCACTCCTGAGCTTCTCCCATAACAAAAACAGCTCTCTAAGGTGTCAACATCCCCTTTACAGCCACAGCCCCTGAGCAGCCTTCACAAAGCACCTGAAATCAGCTGCCCAGTCCGTGTGGCCCACATCGACAACACGAGGGCACCAAAAGCCCTGCTGGCACCCATGACATCCATCATCACCTGGGACACCCCTGAGTTTTTTAACAAAGCAACTGCAGAGTCCAAAGGCTCAGTTTCAAGTTTACTCCAACCCATTGCTGAGCCTCTTCCTGTGCTGCCTTATCCCCTCTCCTGGTCCCACCACACAGGGCACTTCTCCACAAACACCTTCATGTTCCACTTCTCACGCTGGGAAATTCAAATCCCAACATCTCATTTTTGCTGTGCTGCTTTCTCCAGCCTCAGGGCTCCACTGAGCAGTGCCTGACAGCCTCACCTGTGCTCAGGTCTAGAGAGCCATCTTTGTGCTTTCTAGGAAAATCCAAACATTTATTCCACTTGGGAACAGCGTAACAAAAACAGGAACTGCAGTTGTGCTGCTCTCCTGCCAGCTCAGAACTCCTGGAGGATGAGCTCATGGGGATCCAGGCAATTAATGCTTCCACATCACTTTTCTTCTGCTTCAATGGACCTTGCCTGAAATTATCCAGCTCCCTGTCCTGGTTCTCCTCTGCCAAGGGCAAGGATCAGCTGCCAGAAGCCAAGCTACCTGCACCAGCCATGAGGAATCTCCAAATATTTCATGACATGATTACGAGGGAGTGGAGATGGTGATGCTGAATTACCTTGGAGGATTTCCACGCTCACACTCAGTGTCTTAGGTTGGAAATGGGGGTGTGTATTCTATTTGCCATCTATCAGAGGTGGGGCAGTTATCAGAAGATAACTGGGGCAGTTTTCTTTATCTCTTCCATAACCAGTCCTTCCTCCAGGTGATCTCTTCTGTTAATGGGCCATTAATTATTAATTTATCTTATTTGTTTGTACTATTGCGTTTGTATTTTTAATTTTCCTAATAAAGAACTGTCATTCCTGCTCCTGTATCTTTCCCTGAAAGCCTCTTAATTTCAGCATTATAATAATTCATAGGGAGGGGGTTTACATTTTCCATTTCAAGGGAAGCTCCTGCCTCCCTTAGCACACACCTTTCTTTTCAAACCGAGACACTGAGGAACAGCTGCTGTGAGTAGTAACACACAGTGTAGCTACTCTGCAGCTCCTCCTGGCTGTGCTGCCCCTCTGCCCTCCCTGTGTGCTCTGAGCTGCCCCCAAAGCTGCCCTCCTCAGCTCGCAGTGTGCTCCTCACTGCCCAGCCTCCTCCAGCACAGGCACACACTTGGCTCATGCACACAGTGGGTGTTTCAGGACACCTCAGGATCCTGTTTGGTGTCCAGCCCCCCTTGCTGGAGTTTTGGCTGCTGGGAATTTCAGATTTCTGTGCTGACAGGCTCTGGACCCCAGGACAGCACTGCATGTGAGCTGAGGCTGTGGAGAAGGCTTCAAAAATTGACCGACAGCACTGGGATTGTGGGGGTGGAGTTGGTTAGAAGTGGGTGATAGCACAGGGTGGGAAACTCAGAGTTTGGGGTTTTAGAATATAGAAATATGTATAAAGCAAGATGGAGGTTTTAGGGAAGAGGCTGCTCCTTCTTCTTCTCCTTCTTCTCCATGGGTTTGGTGGTATTTTGTAATTGGACAGAAAAGCCCACCCTGCAGACTTTGAGGGATCAATTATTAGGTTAAAAGTGAAAATAATTTAAATGTCATTTCTTAATTGGATAACTTAGCCTCCAAAGACCCTGTAACAAGAGCCAGTTGACCATTTTGTACCCTGCAAGTTCAAAACTCCCTGCTGCGAGGCCGTAACACAGGTAAGAAATACTAAACACCCGAACCCGAACGTGAACCACCCCCTGGCAGCGCCTTCAATCCTCGACCAAAAGGAAACCAAAAAAGCAGCGGCCCTGGCAGAGCTGAGCTCCGGGGGTGCCGCGGCACTCACCTCGTCGATGTTCCTCAGCCACTTGCTGATGTTCTCGAAGCTCTTGGCGTTGGTGATGTCGTAGACCAGCATGATGCCCATGGCCCCTCGGTAGTAGGAGGTGGTGATGGTGTGGAAGCGCTCCTGGCCCGCCGTGTCCCTGCCGAGACAGCGCAGCGCGTCACGGCCGCCCGCTCGCTCGCTTTTACCAATGATCGTTCTATCGCTTAAATAGATTTTCATTTTTTTATTTAAATTGTAATTTTTTTAATGAAAAAAAAATTAATTTTAGAAGTTTTGTTTATATCGTTTTAATTAAAAATGTATAAAATTATTTAGGTGTTTTAATGTATTTTTGTATTTTTATTTAGTTTTAATATAATTTTAAATTTTTCATTTATAAATTTTTCATTTATATAAAATTATATGTTATATAATTTTTAAAATTTTTACTCAGAGTTTTCATATATTTTTTAAAATATTTTTAAAAATTTATTTACTTCATTAAATTTTTTATTCGTTTCTATTTATAGGAATATTAGAAAGCATAACGTTTGAATTTAATTGGTTAATCATTTATTGAAACTGATTTCATTTCTTTTATTTTATTTCATTTATTGGTTGGTAACGCTGTATGTTAATTAAGTTTTTTAGGTAGTTTACATTAATTAATTCATTTTTTTAGGTAGTTTTAGGTAGTTTTTGTCCTCTGGGAAGTGAGTATTTTATATGAGTAGAATTTTCTTTTGATTTTTATTATTCTGATTTTTATTTGATTGATTTTTATTATTCTGATTTGATTCTGATTATTATTATTTGATTGATTTTTATTATTCTGATTTGATTCTGATTATTATTATTTGATTGATTTTTATTATTCTGATTTGATTCTGATTATTATTATTTGATTGATTTTTATTATTCTGATTTATTTGTTTTCATGGGAACTCATTCGTTGAGTTGAAATAAGTTATTTTTTTTTAATCATGTTTTATTGATATGTAACAGCACGTGTCGCAGCCAGCGCTGGGGGAAGCGGCAGGGTGGGTCCACAGAGCAAGAACCCAACACCCCCTGGGACCCCCACCCAACCCTGAGAGGAATTCTGTCCCCAGGTCAGCCTTCTAAAGCTTCAGCTGGGTCTGCAAATGTCAATTCTGCTCCAAGAACAGCAGTGCTCTGTGCTGGGAAATGGTGGAGTGTGTGAGCACAGAACATCTGGGAATTCCCATCTCCTCCTGGTGGGATGGATGAGATGTGCGTAAACAAAGCTGCCTGCAGGAGGGTGGGAATTGGCTGTGTATTGAGAATTAGCTGAGAATTCATTTGAAATGATTAGCTGCGCGTGGTGTGGTGTGTTTCAGAGGTCACAAAGCGCAGAGATTGGAGGTTCACAGAGAGTTTTCATGTCAGGAGGACATGGAGCTGCTGAGAGACCCCGGAGCTGCTCCAGGGCTGGAGCCAGGCTGGGAGAGCTGGGGGGGCTCACCTGGAGAGGAGAAGGATCCAGGGAGAGCTCAGAGCCCCTGGCAGGGCCTGGAGGGGCTCCAGGAGAGCTGCAGAGGGACTGGGGACAAGGCCAGCAGGGACAGGACCCAGGGAATGGCTCCCACTGCCAGAGGGCAGGGCTGGATGGGAGATTGGGAATTGGGAATTGTTCCCTGGCAGGGTGGGCAGGCCCTGGCACAGGGTGCCCAGAGCAGCTGGGGCTGCCCCTGGATCCCTGGCAGTGCCCAAGGCCAGGCTGGACACTGGGACACCCTGGCACAGTGGCAGTGTCCCTGCCATGGCAGGGGCGGCACTGGATGAGCTTTGAGGTCCCTTCCAATCCAAACCAGTCTGTGATTCCATTTCAAGGAAGACTCAAAGGTGTTCCCAAATTTGAACTAGTCTAAAGCAAGGTGACACACTCCATAACCCCTCCAGAAAGGCCCAGTGTCTCCCCGAGCCCCAGCTCCTGGCTCACAACCCAGCACCCTCAGGCACTGATGTCCACCTGCTCCCGGAGCTGGTGACACCAGGACAAGGGCAAAAAGCAGAGGGGACAGGCAGGTCCCAAACCCAGGGATGCCCTGCCAGGCCTGGATCTCTTCCTGCGGCCTCACTGAGTCCACTCCCAGCTCCACAAAGCACCCAGGTATCCCTGCACTGTGCCTGAAAATGTCTGCTGTGCTGCTGGAACCTTCCCCAGCCTGCTGTGACTGGCCCAAGGGCTCAGGTACAGCCCAGCTCCCACTGCCTCGGGACTGTTCCCCATGCCCATGTCCCAGGAACACCCAGGACACTCAGCTGGAGCCTCACCAGCCCCACACTGGGACATCTCCAGGCATTCCTGTTTGCTCACCCCACTCCCTGGCCTCACAAGGAGCACACTGCTCTGACATCCCACACTGAACTCCAGGACTTGGCATTTGGCTGCACTCCATTTCACAGGACTTTTTTTCCAGTGACATTTCTGCAGCTGGCTGAGAGCAGCTGGAATTATTATTAGTTTAAATCCACTCCTTGACTGGTTTTAAGCTTTACAGCTTCACCTTTTCTGGCTTATCTTCCACACAAGCCGCAGAGTCTCTCCCCTTGTCCCAGCTGTTAACTCTTCCCTGGCAGGGTGGGCAGGCCCTGGCACAGGGTGCCCAGAGCAGCTGGGGCTGCCCCTGGATCCCTGGCAGTGCCCAAGGCCAGGCTGGACACTGGGACACCCTGGGACAATGGGAGGTGTCCCTGCTATGGCAGGGGTGGGAATGGGATGGGCTTTAAGGTCCCTTCCCACCCAAACCATTCTGGGATTCCATGAAGTAATTAATGGAGGAGTTTAATCCTTTCATTGATGGCTTTCCTAGCACATCCCAGAGAGAGAGGGATCCTTTCCTTCACTCAGGACAATCTCCTGCAAGGTCTCTCCACAGATCTCCACTGACACCATCATTATTTTCTCTCTCCCCACGTTCTGTACCCACCTGCCAGCACCTTCTCCCAGGTCACTCCCTCCCACTGGCTCCTACCAAGCAGGACAGTGCTGGAAAAACCTGACCAACCCCAACAGATTTTTGGGATCTGTGATTCCTCCCTCCTGCCACAGGCCAGCAGCTGTCACAGGAACAATTCTGAGTGGTTTCACACAACTTGGCGTGGGCAGCACGGAGCTGCTACTCACTGCTTGTCACATCCTACAGCTGGCTCGCCTGGTTAACTCCTCCACTGTTTTCTCTGGCAACTGGAGCTCAGCTAATGGAAGAGAAGAAAGCTGGGGAGGGAAGAAGCGAAGAACCTGGAGTGTTTCCCTTTTTATTTATTTATTTTTTTTTTTAAATAAATGCTATAGCTGCCCTTTCCCCTGGTTAATGGATTCTCCATTCATTATTCAGAGATAACTCCTAATGGCTGGAGATTAGAGCTGGCTGAGGCAAACAGGAAATGAGTTATGGCTCTCTGGGTGCCCACGAGGGCTGGATCCACCCTGGGCAAACTGCAGCAGACACTGGGAGCACGCAGGGGATGTTTGCTGCCCTGGCTCCCCAGCCCTTTGTTCAAACCTCTGGGATGTGGCAGCAGGCTCCAAAGTTTTGGGTGTAGGCACAAACTGGTTCGCTCTCCCAGCTCCCATGAATGTGGGCAAGGATTATTGAAACGGCCAAGGAGAATGAAACATGGCAGGAAAGGGAGGGAGCTTGGATGTTCAGCTTTGTGAAGACAAAGGAGGCTGTCCTGTGGGACTGGGGAAAGGAGATGCTCTAAGGAAAGTGAAAAATCTATCTGAATTATTCTCATGCCAACATTAAAATATGCATAAGCTGTATCATATTAGAGGTTTAACCTGGAGAGAAAGGAATTTCTGGGACAGCTTTCCAGCTGACCTGGCAGAGACTAAAGAAACCTTAAAATGTATTATGATTTATTGATGAAAGATTTACATGGCTGCAGCAAGAAGAGATTAGATCGGATGATTTGTGAGCATCCTGCCAGCCCACGTGGCTCAAAATGAAGCTCTTCAACATATTAAACCATGTAATTCTTAGCAAAATAATCCCAAGAATTTTATTACTGTCCCACTGTTGTTACATTTGCAGAACTGTGCAGCCCACTGTTGCACTGGAGGGACTGGGGAACACCAGGCTGAGGATTTCCCCTCCCAAAGGGAGAAGTGTCTCTGGCTCAGCACTCCTGGCTGCATAAACCTGGCCATGGAGGGACATCCACGTGGGAAGGGGCACCAGGGGGCTCAGGGCTGGGTTAGACCTGCTCAACACCTTCATGGATGGGCTGGGAGGGCATTCAGGGCACCCTCAGTCAGCCCCTGGATGGGATCTGGGCAGGCTGGATCCATGGAAAGGGTGCTCAGGCCCTGGAAGGAGCTGCCCAGGGTGTGGGCACATCCTGGATGTGGCACTCAGTGCCCTGGGCTGGGGACAAGGTGGGGATTTGGCACAGCCTGGACTCCGTGGCCATGGAGGGATTTTCCCACCTCAGTAATTCTGGGGTTCTGTGCTCTGTCAGGTACTTCATGACTGGCAAATTTCAGCTTTTCTGAATAATACTCAGCCAGGAAAAAAATCACAGAATCACTGGGGTCTCCTTTTCTCCAGGCTGAGCACCCCCAGCTTCCACAATGAGATCCAATAAGGAGAAATCCATAACGAGAGAATTATCTAATTGTTTTATGGGACTGCCATGCCAGAGGAACATCTTCCACCTCGAGTCTGAAAAGCCCTCAGCAAACAGAATTAACTCCTAAACATTCTAGGGGTAATTGCAGGGATTAATGAGGTTGATGGCACTGGAGAGTGGAGGTGTGTGCAGCTCTGGTCACCACCGAGCTCCCTAAAAGCAGAACCTGCACATCACAGGGAATTCCCACACCTGGGAGGACTCAGGATGGCCACGCCACACTGCTGCCACCTGCCCAGCCATGCCAGGACAGGGATTGTTTCTGACACCAGCTCATTGCTGAATTAACCAAGATCCTGAGGACACTCCTCTGGCCATGTAAATGTGCTGCCAGCAGAGATGCACTGAGAGAAAAATGTTATTTTATTGTCCTCCACAAAACTAGGAGCTGCACACTAAAACATAAAGCTGCTCCTCAAATTTGGAATCAGTCAGGATGACTGTAGGAAAACAGGCTGACACACAAATGTCATTAAAGATAGGAGAGTTGGAGGAGCAGCTAAGTAGGAAAAAAAGAAAAAATTACATTTTTAGCTGCCAGTTACATTCTTTTGAGCCTGTGCTTTGCCTGGATAACAAACCCAGCTCTGCTTTTGGTGCCTCCTGACAAGCACCTCAGAGCTTCACCTGAGCAGCCCAGAGGTTTTCCAGCTTCCATTTCCCAGTGCTTAAGGAATTCTGGAACCAGGGATCCCCTCTGTAGTTTTGAGAGTCCAAACCTGACCAGGCTCTTGTGAAATCCCTTGTGAACCTGTCCATGGACACCTGCAGCTATCCCTACATCCCATGAGGAGTTTCCCAGCAAAACTTTGTTTCCTGATGTTTTCCATATGCCACTTTCCAGCCTCAGGCCAGAACTGATGTTCTGGTGTTGGAAAAAGGCAGCAAGTTCTATCAGACCCTCCCTACCTGTTCAGGATATCCAGGATTTTCAAGACGTGCTCTGACATCATGAAGAACCCTCATTTTTCCAGTTGTTCTCCCTAAAAAAGTCCCTTTCTCCCCAGGCAGTGCTGATCAAACCTGCGTTCTGTGGCACTGCCACACTCACTTCCTGCCCACACCATCAGGAAAACCCCACTTCATTTCTCAGTGGCTCCATTATGTTAATGAGTTCTGGGAACTCGAGGATGTCAGAGCCTTTTGGTTTCCATTTCAAAGCAACTCCACCTGATTCCTGAATGTGTGATATCACACTAAATTTTTAGCTCCACTACCCTGTCCCTCTGAAGTCTTCAGCAAAGCCAGCACCATCTTCTCCTGGATCTCTCACTCTGGTCCTTCATTCCTTCTCTGCACCACGACATTGTGAATATTCTTCCAGCCATTCAGCACTGTAAACCCCTCCAGCTCCCAGCCTTCGGAAGTGTTTTCACTCCCAAATGTGTATTTGGGAGAATTCCCTTCTCCCAGCTGCTGGAGCAGGCCCATCACTAGTGACTGTCCCAGCAGCAGTTCTCCCAAAGAGGAGCTGGACAAGGAGATGCTCAGCTCCTGCATGGCTTCCACCCAGAATCTGACACACACTGGCTCTCCTGAAAGCTCATTTCTTTGGAAGGCCAGTCCAGGGCTGTGTCCCACCCTGCTCCTCACAGGCACATTTCCATTTGGAGCAGCAGGAGAACTCTAACCCAGCCTGCTCCTTACAGAGCAGCACCCAACCTTAACAGCTACTGAGTATTAAGTTACTTCTCACCCCCCAGGCAGGTTTTAATTCAGCCTGACCTTTGTGTTCCTGCTTTAGTCCTAAATATAATTTCAGAGGTCAGGGCAAGGATGTAAGACTGTCAGAGGGCCCTTTTCCACAGCCAGGAAGAGGTAAGGAGCTGTCCTGCTGTGTGGAGTGGTGTGGTGCCACACCTGAAGGACAGGGCCAGCCAGAGGGACTTGCACAAGCTCCAGAAGTGGCCCATGGGAATCTCCTGAGGTTTAATAGAACCAACTGCAGATCCAGAGGAGCCTTTACACAGGAAATGTTCCCCTAAATCCATCCCCTGCTCACTCAGCTGCTGCCTTGCATTGTTCTGGGAATGTTGCAGAGCTCCTGCATGTGTGGAGTGAGTTCAAAGGCAGGAAGCAGTGGGGAAGTAGAGATGCACTGCACAAAACACCTCCACAAGACACTGAGCCACTGCTGGGCAAACTCCTGCTACAGGAAAAGTTGGAAACACAACACTGAGATTTTATTTTATTTTATTTTTTTCTGTAGGAGTTTCATTTTCTGCTTTGCAAGTTTCATTTCGAATGTGCAGTTTGAACCCAGCAGAAACAAGCAGCACATTCAGGCCACAACTTCCCAATTTTGTGACATTTAAAAGTTGCCACTGTATAAATCTCAGCTCACCCAACTCCACTTCCCCAAGGCACTAAACCTCACAATCTGTACAGCTTCATTACATCTTGCTCTTTATACCTGCATTAAATATCCTCATTTTTCTAAGTTTAATCATAAGAGTTATGGAATGGTTTGGGTTGGAAAGGACCTTAAAGCTCATCCTGTCATGGCAGGGACACTGCCACTGTCCCAGGTCCCAATGTCCAGCCTGGCCTTGGGCACTGCCAGGGATGCAGGGGCAGCCACAGCTGTGCCAGGGCCTGCCCACCCTGCCAGGGAACAATTCCTCATTCCCAAGATCCCATCCAAACCTACTGGCAGTTCTAACACTTCCTCAGGGTGCTGCTGACAGGAAGGCTCCAGATGCCTGGTTAGGAAGGATAATCACCCATAATTATCCTGGGATGACTGGAAAGATCAGTGTCCCCCCAAACTGGAACCCACTCCCCTGCATCTACAGACACCAAGGTTATAAAGCCATGGAGTTGTTGAGTGGGACACAAGGGACAAATCCCAGCTCAGAGCCCTTCAGTGGAGCTGCAGAATGCAGAGTGAGCAGGAGCCCAGCCAGCCCCACGGGCCAGGAAAAGCCACCAGCTCTCCTGACCTGACCTGGTGAAAAGCCTCTGGTTCAAAGCACAGAAGCTCAAAGGAAGGAGCTGAGGCTTTGCCTCTTGTCAGACATCCCCACAGAGCAGCTGTCTTCCAGCCAGCTCAGAACCTCTCTACAGCTGAGCATGGAAAATTCCAACCTAGTGCAGCCCTGGATTGCATTTTCTTGCTGACACAAAGCAAGGCTACGAGTCAATTTATAGTCACAGACTGGAGGCAACTCCTCATTTAAAAATTCCAGTTTTAAACCACTTCCCACTAAATCACAGGCTGTGAGGATGTTCTCCCACCCAACAGGAGGTTTGCCAGCAGGCTGTCCCAGTGGTTAAAAGCACTGCTACTGCTCCAGACACACACACGGAGTGGAGTTACCCCTGTGGAAACACAGAACACAGCTGCAAACCTGCATCCCTGAAGGGAATCCAGCAAGAGCAAACCCTCCCCAGGAACACCTGCTGCTGAAGGAAGCTCTGTGTTACTCACCAGATCTGTAGCTTGATCTTCTTTCCTTGCAATTCAACAGTTTTAATCTTGAAGTCTATCCCTAAAATAAACAAACACATAAATAAGTAATTAGTGTTTCGTTATTTAAAAAAAAAAAAAAATCAATTTCACATCAACTCTGAATAGCTGAGACAGAACAGCTGCTTTTTTCTTCTTTTATTGAGCTGCCAGGTAAACCAGGGATGTCCAGGGACACAAAAATGGGAAGGGAGCTGGGACACCAGCAGAGCCATGGCCTCAGGGGTCTGCTCTGGAACACCCTGAGCAGGAAGGAGCCACAGGGATCATCCACTGCAGGGAACTCTCAGAACTCTGGGCCTGTAAGCCAAAGCTTAGAATTAAACACAGCATTTGATCTGAGACCTTGCAAAAGGCTTCCAAACTTCAGTGCTGAAAGGGAGAATGCAGATTTATAATTTAAAGCAGAGACACACAGTGTCTCAGAAAGTTTAGAGCTTTAGAGTTTAAGATATAAAACAATAAAGTAGCTACCAAAGTAAAGAAGGAGTTCAGAATGCAGTACAGGAAGGTTGTGTGTCATAACATAATTAGCTAAGAAAGCTTACACTGTAGCTTGAGTTCATAAGATGAAATATTTAAAGATTAGGTCAAAATCAGAAATATCCTTATTAGCAGTGTTTTATTAGTCCATAGTTCCTTAAAAAGTCTGTAACTAAGGGTTTTGAGATCTTCTGAACTCTGCTGTAACAATACAAGCCAATCTCACCCTTCCTGTCTATGTAAAAAATAAGAACAATAAATAACATAATCTAGAAACTCAGAAGTCCTGTCTCTGGCTTATTCAAAACTCCTTCAAAAATCCCCATCCAGTCCAACTCCTGGCCCTGCCAGGACACCCCAACAATCCCCCCTGTGCCTGAGAGGCACACCAAAGGCTCCTGGAGCTCTGGCAGCCTCACTGCACATTCCTGAGCTTCCACAGGGATGCAGAATGGTTCAAGCCACTCAAAGCTTTAACCAGCAAGAAAAGGAGAATTATCAGAGCTCAGCCTCCTTGTCCAGACCCATCCCTGCCTCAGCCTTGGGTATGGGACAGCCATAGCCAGGCCTTGGCAGAAGTGTCACCAAGACTCTGAGAGCTCAGCCAAGCACAGACCATTGAAAAAGGTTTTTATTTTCAGTACCAATACAGAAAGTCTCAACTGCCACATCCACACAGCTGTTAACTCCTTTTCTCCAGGCTGAGCCCCTTCCCAGCTCCCTCAGCCTCTCCTGGGGCTCCATTCCCTTCCTAGCTCCAGCCCCTCCAGGTCTCTCCGGGCAGGAGGGGCCCAGAGCTGTCCCAGGTCCAACCTTCCCTTCCCAAAGCTGCCTACAAGAATTACAGCAGAGCTACACCAGAGCAGCAGGAACACTCCAAACCATCCCCTCCAACTGCTCTGACACTAATTAGATGCCACCATCCTGGCTTTCAAATCCAATCAGAGAACACCACTGATCATTCCTCATCCTTTCCAAAAACCTGCTTATATTTAGACTTTTTAAAAGGCAGCAGCTGCAATCCCAAACTTCCCTCCCAAATCTACAAGGTCACTTTATACCAAGCAAGATTAAACAGAATTTATGAAATGCATTATTACATAAGAAGTTTGCATGGCAGCTCTGCCTTGAACTCCTTTTAGCCAACACCCAGCAGACAGAATTTCTTGGGCTGAGAGCTGGACAGGACCCAGCCCAGAAGCTCCCAGTTCTGGGCTGGGCATGGAAGGACATCCCTGCAGGTGTCACCTGGACAAGGTGGGCATTGGGCACAGCTGGGACTTGATGATCCTGGAGAGCTTTTTTGACCTGAGAAATTCTGGGATTCTGGGATTTAAAGGCCTGCAGTGACTTGAGGCCAAGGCTGTGCATTAATCCCAGGATGGGCAGCCTGGGATGTCCCACCCCTCTCAGGTCAGTGCCCCTTTGTTCTCCAGTCAGCCCCAGCACTGCTGCATCCCTGATTTAGGTTACGTTGATGAATCAATGTAGGAACTATCACACAAACGTGACTGGAAATATAAACCTGCTCAGTGATTGATTGCCAAGATACAAAACTGCCCC
The DNA here is from genome assembly GCA_017590115.1 of Montifringilla adamsi. Classification (NCBI taxonomy): domain Eukaryota; kingdom Metazoa; phylum Chordata; class Aves; order Passeriformes; family Passeridae; genus Montifringilla; species Montifringilla adamsi. The sequence goes on along the minus strand of JAGGNK010007127.1, from coordinate 219,452 downwards.
ACATCCACCCAGCCCTGTGGGTTTTTTTCAGCATTTCAGGGAGTTGTTTGATGCCATGTCGTGTCCCCAGCAACACAACCAAACAAATGAACATCAAACATGTAAATGAAATATTTTATATGGTGACAGTTACCTCTGGGCTGTGCTCAGATGCAGCAGAGTGTTTGAGAGCCACTTTTTATGTGTTAAGATAAAGTAAATTATTAACCCAGCCAAGGAAATTAACTCTTCTCTGCACTGTGAGGGATTTAGCCAACTCCAGTATTTGGAGATAAAATAAATCTCTAATCCCATGTTATTCTCAGCTCCCATTCCAATATAATACCAGTTCAGCCTTCAGAGCAGAAAGGTCGTTATAAATAGCAATGTATTTCCCTGGAAACACTTCCACAGGACTTCCAACACACTGGCAAAAGGAGACTCCTGCGTGGCTGTAGTGCCTGTCCAGTCAGGCTGTTGACAATAAACAGCAGAAACACAAAGGCTTCCCAGAAAACAGATATGGGGATGTTTCCAGGAAAATTCACTTCAGGAAAGAGCTGAAGAGGGCAACGGGTAGAAAACCTGACTGGCTGAAGAACAGACATCTCGTCATCACAGGGGGATAATGAAAGAGCTCATGAATTAAAGATGAGCATGAAATTACTCCCTCATTAAGTGTGGGTAAGATATTTATCACCTTCAGCAGGACAAGCTGGAATTTACAGGAAAACCTGGAAGAACATGGCCAGGCTTAGGAAAGAAAACCTTATAAACCGCAGATGTTCCAATTAAGATATGGAAATGTTTGCTACCCTTCAGCACAGCTCACAACGGGCAGATCCTCACGGGTCCCAGCTCATTTCTGCATCTCCTTCCCATCCCACACCTCCACCTGTTGCTGAGAGCAGCCTGGGGGTGTTGGTGGGTGAGAGCTGGACATGAGAGCCCCAAACCCCCCGTGCCCTGGGCTGAAGCCAGGCTGGACACTGGGGCTGGAGCAGCCTGGGACAGTGGGAGGTGTCCTTGCCATGGCAGGGGTGGCACTGGGTGGGCTCTGAGTCCCTTTCAGCCCAAACCAGTTTGGGACTCATTGATTCCATGGGCCCAGGTGTGACAAACCTGAACGCAGCCTTAGAAAGGACAGAAGCATTGACAGAGTTTCTGGTTCCTGGCCTGGGGCACCAAGGCTTTAGGGAGCACCAGCAGTCGATCCCATGTCAGTGCAAACACTCACACAAAAAAACCTCACACAAACAGAGTCTGCTCTGCCAGCCATGGCAACCACGGCCCAGGAGCAGCTCCAGGGGCTGCCAGCTCACACTGGGCACTGAAGTCAGGCCCCTCCATCCCACAGCCACAGGGAATGCTGCCCACAACCCCCCTGTAGCTGTGCAGGCTCAAACCTTGAATGTCCTGGGGGGACACACAACTACTGGCTCAAGGGATTTGTGCTTCCAGCTCTCAGAGATAAGATATTAATAAGAGCCAGGAGGTGCATCAGCAGAACAGCTTTAAGTCCATAATCATTTCCATATCACTTTACACCTTCCCAAGCCCCTGCCAAGATCCCCTCTCTGCCACTAAATCACAAAGTGACTGTTCTGGACAAGTGACAGACCCACAGCCACCGGTTTGAGAGGGAGGGAGAAAACATTATTTTCCAGTCCAGTGCAGAGGTACAAATGATGAGCTGGCCCTTTTCACACAGCCCGAGTTTTGTTTGCATTCCTTCCAAACAAAGCCCCCATTGAGCACGGGGAGGACGCTGGGCGGGAGGAAGCAGAATGTAGGGCAGGAGGAGGGCACGGCTGGGAGCTGGAGCTTGACAGGCATCCCACAGGGCCATCCCACACGGCAGGGACATCCCACCCTGTAGGGACATCCCACCCTGCAGGGACATCCATCCCACCCTGCAGGGACATCCCACTCTGTAAGGACATCCATCCCATCGGGACATCCATCCCACCCTGCAGGGACATCCCACCCTACAGCCACATCCCATCCCACCTTGCAGGCACACCCCATCCCATCCTACAGGCACATCTCACACCACCCAGCTCAGCACACCCCACCCAGCACAGGCCAAGAGCAGTGCAGAACCAACTGCATTTTGTGTGTAATTCATTAATAATTGCTGTGCACACGCTGCAGCAGCACCACGCCTGGTGTGCTCAGCTCGGGAAGAAAAGCAAATGTGCAAAATTAATCCTCAGGTTCATCAGAGAATGGAGCTGGGAAGGGAATGGAGCCCCAGGAGAGGCTGAGGGAGCTGGGAAGGGGCTCAGCCTGGAGAAAAGGAGGCTCAGGGGGGACCTTGTGGCTCTGCACAACTCCCTGACAGGAGGGGACAGCCAGGGGGGGTCGGGCTCTGCTGCCAGGGAACAGGGACAGGACAAGGGGAAATGGCCTCAGGCTGGGCCAGGGCAGGCTCAGGGTGGATATTGGGAACAATTCCCACCTGGAAAGGGCTGTCCATGCCTGGCACAGCTGCCCAGGGCAGGGGTGGACTCCCCATCCCTGGAAGGATTTAAAAGCCCTGTGGATGTGGCACCAGGGGACATGGAGCAGTGCTGGGGATGGTCTGAGAGCCCTTTTCCAGCCTCACTGACTCTAATTCAAATTTGTGTGTTCAAGCTGCCCAGCTTTGTGCCACAGGCTCTGACAACAGCCAAGATTTTAAGTGTGACTCAAGGAACAGCTCTCAATACCCGAGTTCCCGTGGCAGAACTCAGGGCACACACCCATCTCCTGAGGAGCAGCAGGAGGTGTCTGGATGGCCGTGCCCAGCTGTGCTCCTCCCAGTGCTGGGTCACCCTGAGGAAGGTGAAGTCCTCAGCCAGAGCCACAGCACCTTCTCCAAGAGCCTCAGCTGACTATAAAATCAGGGAATGCTTTGGGTTGGAACTTTAAAGCCCATTCAGTGCCACCCCCTGCCACAGGCAGGGACACCTTCACTATCCCAGGGTGCTCCAAGCCCCATCCAACCTGGCCTTGGGCACTGCCAGGGATGGGGATGCAGATCACTGTTGGATTATCTAGTCTGTAAACTTGTCAGCTATAAATGAAGTCACTGTAGCACCAAAAGAGAGTTCAGCTTTTGTCTGGGTTTTATGTTTTAATAAGGTGAGGAGTCAAGGCTTTTCCTGCCAGCTGTGTATTTTTGTGTAATCCATGTGTTCCTCCACAGGTATCCAGAGCTGGAATCCAGCAATGCCAGCGTCCCAGGCCTGGGGTTTGCTATTGCCCCTCCAAAATAAATTCTTTTGTCTAAGCTTGTGCTTCCAAAACCTCTCACACCACGTGAAATCATTGTCCCAGCAAAGTCCCAGTGCTGGGGACAACACCTGGAAAAACTGAGACCTTGCTCTGTGCTGAAGGGTGAAGGAGGCACAAAACAGTTCCCAGAAAACCTCTGGAAAGCAGTGCTGGCACTAAAGATTTATGTTTGGGATGGTGTTCATCCACACTGTGCAGCTCTGAATCCCTCACAGGAGAAATGTTCTGAAAGACTTAAGTAGTAACTGAGATCATTAAGAGCTTAATTAAAAGCAGAACTCTCAGCTCTTGCCTGATGCGCTTGTGCTGGGCTTTCCTTGGAAAGAGAAAGTGGATTTACTGCTGAAGCTTTCTTACGAAATAATTAATAATTATCTTAACTGATAACCAAGGTTAACGGCTGCTGCTCTGAGTAAATGACACACTGAAGCACTAAGGGCTCTTTGCAAGAGCTGCATTGTCTTCAAAGAGTTCAGAGATCTGCACTTGACTTCTTTGGAAAGTTTGGTACTGGGAGGGCTTGGAGGACATCAGGAGGAAATTCTTCCTGGAAAGAGTGGTCAGCCTTGGAAGGGGCTGGAGTCCCCATCCCTGCAGGTGTCCAAGGAAGGCCTGGATGTGGCACTCAGTGCCCTGGGCTGGGGACAAGGTGGGCATCGGGCACAGCCTGGACTTCATGGTCTTGGGGGTCTTTTCCAAACCCAAGGACTCTGGGACTCTGCATGAAGGTTAATCCATCTCTCTCTAGACTCAGGGACCCCACCATAAAATTGCTGAATTTAGAAAGACCAGACAAAGCTTTCCACCCCCAAGTTAATTTGGCAATTTTAAAAGCTCCCAGGCTTAATAATAGCTACTGTTGTCAGTTCTCTTTATTGCATTTTTGTTATTTAAATGAAGGCATTTTGGGGCTGGTTCCTGGGCCCTGTGTAAACTCTAGGCACACCTGGGGGATCCCAGTTCCACACTGACTTCAGGTACGGCACAGCCTGTGCTCCTGGGATTGCTGTGAGTCCTGGGGGTCTCGTTCCTTCACACTTTGTGAATGGGAGAGCTGTTAATTCAGTGCAACAGCAGCAGTTTCCTTCTGCCTGCCCAGGCACTTCCTTCACTCAAGGAAAGTGAGCTCCCAAAAAGTGAGGCAGCAAGGACAAGGACACTTTCCTGTGGCTATTAAAGCCCTTGCTTGAGTTGGGCAGGTGTAGGGAGGTGTTCCAGGCCAGGCTGGACAGGCCTTGAAGCGACCTGGGATAGTGCAAGGTGACCCTGCATGGCAGGGAGCTGAGCTTTAAGGTCCATTCCAACCCAAACCAACCCCTGATGCATTCTGTGATTACACTGCTCAGCCTCAGTTCCTGCAGCCCCTCCCAGCTCCTTGGGGTGTCTCCTTTGCCTCATCCATGGGAGATAAGAAAGGAACAGGCCTCCATCAAGCAGTGCCACTTGTAAGAATCACAGCTCTCTGAGAAGGGCATTCAGGAAAGAGAATCTGAAGCTATTCTTGGGCTCATCCTTTGGCAAAGGCTTGAGGGAAAGCCTGAGTTTTATCAGGGAGCCAAACTCAGCTGATGTGGGAGGGAGTGGGAAGCTTTAGGCTGGCTGGGACAAGCCTTGGCACTCATGGCAATTCCTCCTGCAATCAGGCTTTGCCACCTCTGGCAGCCAGCACAGCACCCAACTGCAGAGGGGAGGAACTGTCAGAATGGGGTTCCAAAGGGTGATGGAACCACCTCTGTCCTCCCCCAATCCCAAAACTTCTCTAACAGGAGCACCTCTGACCATCAGAGCTTTGGGAGCTCTTCTTTCTCAAGAGAAAGCTTCAATGAAACAGCATTAGGGGTCACTAGGCAGTCCCAAAATTCACTCCCTGACAATGAAATCATCAGAGCAATGGTGATGAGGAAACCTGAAAGCTTGGGACCACCTGACTTCTTTTAAACAGTACCAGGAACTTCCAGATTAAGGAACTGACACTTCAGGCCATGGCTACCCTTCCTAACAAAACATTTATTCATCAGGAGTGAGGGACTGCACTGCATTTGAACTCTTCCTTGTGTTCAGCCCTGATCACATGCAGCATGGTCAGGTACATGGGAAGGGCAGTGGGAAGAGGGAAAGGCAGCTGGATCAGCAACAAAAAAACAAAAACCAGGGATGGAACCAAAACAAGAAGGCTGCGGATGCTCTGGGTCTGACACAGGGTGCTCCTGGTTTAAACCCAGAAGGTAGCATGAATTCTACTCATGCTTTTGCAGGAGGATGCCCCAACTCCACAGCCCTGCACACACCCTGTTCTGGGAGCTCAAACACACTTAATCCCCTGAGTAAACAGCAGAGTAACTCAGTAAAGCCAGCAGCTGCTCCTCCTCCTCCAGGGGAGAGCCCCTGCACACACAGCTCACCTGCTGCTGTGTGTGTGCACAGAATCCCAGCACACACATCCCTGGGGCAGCAGCCACTCCTGCATGGATCCTTCCTACACTTACATGTAGCCAGGAATTCTTCAAGGAAACAGAAAAAAATAGCATTCACCAAATCCCGGAATGGTTTGGGTGGAAGGGACAGTAAAGCTCATATTGTCCCACTGTGTGCCATGGGCAGGGACACCCTCCACTGTCCCAGGTGGCAAAGTTTGTGTTCTATTTCCAGGCATCAAAAGCCCTGTCCAAGCTGGCCTTGGACACTGCCAGGGATCCAGGGGAAACCTGTGCTAGGACCTTCCCAAGGGGAATATTGGATTCCTTCCCAATATCCCTGTCCTTTGCCCACGGGAAGCCACTCCCTGTGTCCTGGCACTATCTGCCTGTCTAACCCAGCCAGCCACAGAGAGCAGAGACCCAAGAGGAATCTCCAAGTCCAGAACACCTGGATCAGAGAAGCCAAGTGCTCTGCTGGCCTCAAGACAAGCCCACACAAAGAGCTGCAAGGCAGGTTATAAATAATGCAGGGCCCCAGCACACATGGGCAGCACAGCTCAGGTCTGCTGGGCCACGCTGCACGTTCCCAGCCCTCCTTAGCACAGGCTACTCCCACACTAGTCAGACCCAGGATAAAAGCTCTCCAAAGCACTCCAGCTCGTGGTACAAACTGACAGGGGAGTTCCCTCACAGCCTCCCAAGCTGCAGTGACTCAGGACACCAAGGCAGGATGGGGAGTTCCTGCCTGACTTGTTCAGACACACAGCCCGTGCCTGGAGGGGGAGCAGAGAGCTCAGCACAGGGAGCAAAGGGGCCCCAGGAAATGAACAGAGGCAGGGAGGACACCCAGAGACAGACCCTGGGCTTCCACAGCTGTGGGGAGAGGCAGGAGCAGCCCTGGGAACAACCCAGAGAGTATCAGTCATCACAGTGACACTGGAATGGCCTCCTGGCTGTCTTTGCTCTCCTCCTTCCACACCTGCAGTTCCATCATTTCTGACATCCCACAACCAGGAGCGTAACAAAGAACTCAAGGTATGAGTAAACCATGGATGTACGTGTTAGCAAAGCAGAAATTCAGTGAATTTTCAGTGAATTCAGGTGTTTCACCTTCTGTGCAGGAAGTTTTTGCCAGTGCAGAGTGTGCAAACCAGAGCTGCAGCAGGAACTCACTCGGCCTGCTCTGCAAGGTTTCAAGTCGTGACAGCTCAGCAGAGCACCTGAAGCTGCATCAGAACAAAGTCAGCACATACCTCACATGAATAAAGTAACACACACCTCAGCTGAAACCTTGGGAAATGTGCACTGAGCTCATCTACAGAACAGAATCATGGAATTGGAAAAGATCACCAAGGCCAACCATTCCAGTGGTCTAAGAAAGCTGCACAAGAGGGTAGGAGAAACTCCTCCCTGAAGGTGCAGGTCCTGTCTGGGAGCCTGGTTTGGATCAAGCTGGGCTTGGCAGGACCACGGCAACAGAGTCAAGTGATTTAATTGCTTTAATCCCACCACTCACAACTGATTACATGATCACTGTTAACAGTTTTTCCCATACATCCAGTCCCTGGTGCCAACCCTCCCATCCTCAGTCCATCACCCAAAGGCCTCTCCTTCCCCAAAAGCTCTCTCTCCACCCACTCACCAAACCAGCCCTTACACCTTTTGCTTTTCCCCCTGAACTATCACCTGGGCAAGCATTCCCTGCTTTATCCCAAAGTCAGCAGCCTCCTTCCATCCACACCATGGCAGCAACAGCTACACAAAACTGTTTTTCTGGGTAACATTCACAGCAGCAGCAGAGAAACTCCCACGGGAATAGCTGTATCCAACTGCTGGGGATCCACAGGACCTGCAGTTTCCTGAAAATTGGTATTTTGTAGAGCAAGTATAAAGAACAGGAATTACTGTCTGTAAAGGTAAGTTAAATACTCTTATCCAGTGACATTGGCTAGCATGAGCATGTGTATATTAAAAAAACTTTATTTAATTCCAGCATCTATTTTTAGGAATGCAGTAGACTTCCAAAATCCCCAAATCCAAACGAAGCACTTCAGCTTTTAACACAAAATTTGCTAAGTTAGAGATTCTTAAACGCAAGTGTAGTCCCTCTCCAAGAGGCTGCTCAAGCTCTACCAGCCCCTCTTAGTGACCCCTGGCTCTGTCCTGAACCCCCATTTCCCAATAGTTTAAAAAACTGCCCTTCCAGGCTGAGTTTCCCCAATGCCACAGCAATCCAGAGGAATTCCAAAGCTGGTGATGTAAGGCAGGACACGGGACAGGGGCAGCAGCACCAGCAGCACCGGAGCCAGATCGTCTCCTCCCAATTAATCTATTCTTAACGAAGCAGATGACAGTCCTGTGAGACAGCAGCTCCTGGGCTGACCTACATTCCCCTCCTGGATGCATCTGTGTGCCTCAGTCGCTGTCACACGTCCCTAGCAGGGTACAGGGAGATCTGATTTATGCAAACCAGCCCTAACCAGCCCATCAGGGACTCGCTGAATATTCATTTTGGTGACAAATCCAGGACTAGCTTCTATCCCCCCAAATCCCAGGCTTAATCCCCCCTGAGACAATAGGAGGCTGTTGTTATCCAGCCTGACCTGGTGTCTGGGAATGGCCACTTGCTGGGAATTCATCCACATCTCCAGTGCTGGAAGAATTCAGGGATCTTCCCAAACCCATCTCATATTGCCTTTACAGCACCAACCAATTCAGAGTGAACAGCATTCCCAACTGCAGGATTCACAGCTCCAGGAGTGAAGGAAACCTTCCTAATAGGAAATTCCTTTCTGAAGTGTTCCAGTTGCCATCAGAGCAGCAAAGGAACTGTGGGCAGGTGAGATCTCTGCCATTGGCTCTTCCAGGGATGTACAGCAAATGTAGAGCACCAAAACTGCCTCACTGCAAGTCCCAAATGAAACCTTCTCCATGACTGTTTTTGAGATTTGTATTAAAAACACAAATTAACACCTGAGGTAAGTCACTGCAAAAGGCAGTACTGCTTCCAAGAATTCTTTAAGAGCACTTGGCAGCAATGTTAAAAAATATTAAAAATATGAAGTGACCAAGGAGACAGAGGTGGTGGGACTCCATGGTACTGGGGACCTTCCACCTCTCCACTGCTCATCACCTAAATTCAAATATTAATCACTTCCAGGAACAATCCTTGGCATCTCCTTTGTTCCACCTTATTCCCTGCAATAGGGAGAAGTCCATTACCTTGCTATTACACATTGGATACTTGCAGATGTAAATCCTTTCATCAGCTGAACATGACTTTTTTCTTCTTAAAAATACAGATTCCATCCACACATTTAGGTCTGGGAAGCCACAGGGCTGTGAGGAAGCAGAGTATCAACATCAGGGATTCCCTGGAGCTGCTGCTCCTCAAGCAGCACTGTTCATGTTTGACAGATGGATTACAACGAGAAGTGCTGTTCAAACCCACACCTGGGGTTAAAATCCAAATAATCAGGAGGTGGGGAAGGCCCTGGTACCACACAGCAGGCAGGGACCTGCCTGGGAGGGATTTCCAAATGTCTCTTCCTCATTTATGAAGACACAAAGAGCCTTCCCAAGAGCTCCACATCAACTTCAAGTTCCAGGTCCCTCACTCTATCTGCTGCAGCTATTTAAATACTGGACACAAACTGCCAGTCATGAATTTTGTACTAATCTTTGCAGATAAATTTCAACTTTTCTGTAAAGTGAAGGTGACAGCTCCTCCAAGGCAGGAACTAAGGTGTGTGAGCTTACAGCCATTAGTTAGAGGTGGCTGCCTGGGGGCTGGAGAGAAAGGGGACTCAAGGGACTGAAATTAAATCCCCAAGAGCTCAAACCAACCTGTCTGTACCTTGAGGCACCACATCCTCCTCCAGCTTCACAGGAAGGGACAACAGCACACGTAGCCACACCTGAAAAACTCAGTTACCACAGAATCACCCGGGTTGGAAAAGCACTCCAGGATGTCCAACTGTGCCCAATGCCACCTTGTCACCAGCCCAGGGCACTGAGTGCCACATCCAGGCCTTCCTTGGATACCTCCACACTCCAAACCTCCCTGGGCAGCCCCTTCCAATGCTAATTTGGGGGATTAACAAACACAGCCTTGGTGATTCTAGCTGGGGTGGAGGCTGAGGCAGCACTAAGTGCTCCCACTCTGGCAAAGACATCAGGGCACCTGGGCGAGCTCTGGCTGTGCCAGGAACGCTCCGGGGAATGCTGAGCAGTGCCCACAGCCGTGTCCCACAGCACAGGCAGGGCAGTCCCCTGGGCAGGAGCAGAGCCTCAGCCAGTGGGCCAAGGCTTCGTGGCACAGTTTGAGCTGGTGGTTTGATTTCTGAGCCAGCACTCTCCGTATCAGCGCGTGGGCAAAGTTCGGGAGATAACCAGGGTGAGGAGCATGTCCCACAAAATGGAGCATTCCCCATAAAACGGAGTATTTCCCATAAGATGGAGCATTTCCCACAAGATGGAACATTTCCCATTACATGGAGCATTTTCCATAAAATGGAGCATTTCCTATAACATGGAGCATTTCCCATAACATGGAGCATTTCCCAAAACATGGAGCATTTTCCCATAAAATGGAGTATTTCCCATAAAATGGAGCATTTCCCACAAGATGGAACATTTCCTATAACATGGAGCATTTTCCATAAAATGGAGTATTTCCCATAAGATGGTGCATTTCCCATAACATGGAACATTTCCCATAACATGGAGCATTTCCCATCAGATGGAGCATTTCCCATAACATGGAGCATTTTCCCATAAAATGGAGTATTTCCCGTAACATGGAGCATTCCCCACAGGATGGAATATTTCCCGTAAGATGGAGCATTTCCCACAAGATGGAATATTTTCCATAACATGGAGCACTTCCCAAGCGCTGTGACCTGGACACGAAGGGACAGCCACTTCCAACAGCTCAGAATCCAACATGTTTAACTTCACTGTGCTCAAGGCACAGCTGCCACACGTTCTGGGAGCAGTGAGTGTACCTGGCATCCCAGCCCTGCAGATGAACACTGGGATCCCAAACAACAACAAAGCTTCAGAGAGAACTGCAGAACTGCTGGGGCTGGAGGGACCTCTGGAGATCCTGCAGTCCAACCAGGATCACCTGGAGCAGGTGGGTTTGAAACATCTCCAGAGAGGGAGACTCCACATCCTCCCTGGGCAGCTGTTCCAGGGCTCTGTCACCCTCCATGGACAGAAGTTCTTCCCCATGAGGAGGAGCTCCTTGTGTTCCAGTTCGAGGCCGCTGCACCTTGTCCTGTCACTGTCACCATCCTCTGGCACCCCCTTGGAAATATCTGTGTGCACAATCACTGAGGGGCAGCGACTGCTCACAGACAGGGACTGAGGCCATATCTGAAGCTAGAATATGGAACCTCCTCATCCTCCCCTCCCCAGCTGCCTTCAGCTCACAAACATCAGTGCAACTTTTGTCCAGGGAGGTCTGACTTACCCACACTCCGCCCCAGGGAAGGAGTTTCAGAAGTCACATGAAAGCACAGCTCAAATCTTTGTGTAAAAACAATCTCTGTGCAGAAAGAAGGCCCCAGGTTCCTGCTGACACCACCTACACTGTCACTAAGGTCCCCGAGACCACAGCTTCAACACAAGCAGTTATTTCTTCCAGAAAAAAGAAATTTGATCATTTTGTTATTCCAGCAGCTAAACCTTACACAAGGCTCCCACAAACAAAACAAAAGAAAATGAACAAAGGAACTATTTTAGTGATGTTTTATGCATACCAAGAGACAAGAGAGACAATAAGGTTTTTATTCATAAGGTACTAAGGGGGAAAAAAAGGAAATGAAGCTCTAGCAAGAAACAGAACTTCCTTCAGAGCTGTTCCCATGCAGCAGTAATGTCTGCTCAGTGTCAGTTAATCCCAGGTTTGAGGGCTGATTTAATTCCCTGCCATTAAATCTTTCATTTTCCAATATACTCAATTAACTCTGGTCCAGGCCTTTACCAGCCCCTATTTTTAGGAAGGGCATCACATGAAGCAGCTGCATCTCCTCATGAATCCCATTGTCAGGAGCCCATCAGGTCCCACACCCAAAATCACAGCAGGGAAAAGTCTGGACTCCAGACAGCCCAGTCTGCAATTGGAATTCTACTCTAAACCACCAAGGACATGAATTAAATATGTTCAAGTTCAATTACAGCCAATTAAATCAGTTTTCATGCATGTCTCACCCTACTTAAGCTATATTTGTTAGCTAGAAAATAACTACAGTACATGAATCTGCTTTCACATAGACTGCTATTTATGAAACACAGAATTTGTCACTACTTGCTGCAATGGTAATTTTGCCCTCAAATTACATAAAAATAAAATTCAAGTTAACACTTATCCTGGCTAATTTATACTCAGCAGATGGACAAGACAGATAATACATAAACGAAGGGAAGTGAATTCATTCAGAAAAGCATCAGCTTTACCAAAGAGGAGCTGCTGTGTTGGGGAGGTCATTAAAGGATTCAGCCACTCAATTCACTGCCATGGAATCACTGAATCCCAGAACAGTTTGGGTTGGCAAGGATCTTCCAGCTCAACTTGTTCCATGGGCAGGGACACTTTCCCCTGGACCAGGTTGCTCCAAAAGGACCCGTGTGACAATTCACTGCTGGAAAACCTGTTTGTGTTCTTACAAACACAAAACAATCCCATTATTTCTGAGTGTCCCAAGCCAAGCTGCCCAGAGCAGAGAGCTCTGTCACTGCTGGCACCAAGCACGCGCTGCCATCAGTGAGGCACCAGCACTGCCACCACCCCACGTGTGACCTCACATCATTCCTGCTTACAAAGGGCTGGGGACAGGCTGGGAGCCAGCCCTTGCAGGGTGACATTTCCAACAGGGAATGGCTGATTAGGGACACACCTGTTCCCTCCCCAGGCTCCAGTGCTCCTGCAGGATGTTCCAACACTCCAACAGGCGTTCATGAACAGCTGCCACATCGCTGGGGGTGCTCCCGGTTACTGCACAGCAACTCGCACGTCAGAAAGGACTTTCATTTATTAACCCCTCAGCATCAATAAAAAGCGTGGCAGCAGGTTCTGATTGCTGGTTTACACCAAGTTCTGGGAGTCTGTAAGGCAATTCCTACACATCAGGGTCCGGGACGGTGTGACCATGAGAGATCCTCTAGCTCCCAGCTCTTGGAGGAGGTCAAGTCTTAGAACATCAGCTGTTTCCACCCAAGCTCTAAGTTTTCCAGCAAGCAAGAAGATGAGTGGCAGAGCTCTCCAGTTCATCAGCAGGGAAAAAGCCTTGAAATAAAGGCCCATTGTTATGATACTGCCCTGAAGCATCACATTTATCAGGAAGTTTTATCACCCTTTTTAGCTGTTATTGATACTGCAACAGTCTGAACTCACAGAAAAAGACTGAGAAACAGGAATAATGTGCCTTTGAAAATGTGGAAGCAACTGGAAGAATGTCACACCTAGAATCAGCATTTCTTGCTATCCAGAACACTGGCATCTCCTGAGGCAGCACTGGAGGCTGTGAGACTTGTTTGGATTTTTCAGTCTGCTGTATTCTGCAAGAAGGTTCACAGAACCCCAGAATGGTTTGGGTGGGAATGGACATCAAAGCCCATCCAGTGCCACCCCTGCCATGGCAGGGACACCTTCAGCTATCCCAGGTGCTCCCAGCCCCAGTGTCCAGCCTGGCCTTGGGCACTGCCAGGGATCCAGGGGCAGCCCCAACTGCTCTGGGCACCCTGTGCCAGGGCCTGCCCACCCTGCCAGGGAACAATTCCCAGTTCCCAATACCCCATCCATCCCAACCCAGTGGGAGCCATTCCCTGGGTCCTGTCCCTGCAGGCCTTGTCCCCAGTCCCTCTGCAGCTCTCCTGGAGCCCCTTCAGGCCCTGGGTTCTGGGTGTCCCCACTGGTGCTGCCTGAGCCTGGTGCTGAGGACAAACAGAGATTGACATTGACGGTAACAGGGAAAACTTGATCTTGGTGCTGGGGAAAAGTTGTGCTGCAGGTGGTGTGTGACTGGAACAGACATGCAGAGATGCTGGCACTGCTGTCCTTGGGGCAATGAGAGACCCCAGACAGCCCAATTACCACAGCCCTGCTGTGAGGTGACAACCACAGAGTCTGTGCTCCACAGGCTGCCTCAGCCTTGCTGCTGGTCCTGGGTGCCAGGACAGGACCTGAGGAGGGGATCCCATTTCCCAGCATGTCAGAGCTGCTCTGGATCCCATCAAAAACCCTGCAGTCAGGGGAGACTCCTGCTGGGTGAGGTCTCCTTATGATCCTCAGAGCACCTGACAGTGACCACCAGCTTTGAAAGAGTTTCTAACCCTGCAGGTGGGCGAGAGGCAGAATGAGCAGGCAACAGAGGTGGTGTGAGAAGTGTAGGTGTTGTCACCCAGCTGCTGCCAGAGGTGACACAAGGACTGTCAGCGCTGTGGTTTGGCACCCTGGGGCTTGTGGGGCTGCTGCTCCAGCTGCTGGCAGAGCTCTGCTGCAACCTCAGCTCTTTTCCTGTAAATCCTGGTGTTGTTCTCTGACACAGCCCATGGCTGGACTGGAGCTTGGAACAACCTGGGACAGTGGAAGGTGTCCCTGCCCATGGCAGGGGGTGGAATAAAGAACATATTAAATGTTCATTCCAACCCAATCCATTCTGTCATTCTATGACCCAAACCCAGGCAGCTCCACCTCCTGTTCTCTGGCTGGGTCAAGGTCTCAAGCACACTGGGACACATCCCTGAAGCTGGGGACACATCCCTGTGGCACATGGCCACCTCAGCTGAGCAGACACTGCCAGTCTAATGCTGCTGCAGGTTTCTGAGCCCCTGTGAAGGAACACACAGCATTTCTGTTCACTGAAACAGGAATGAAACACAGCAGACTTCCAGAGAGCTCACATTCCTGGTCCATGCTGTCCTGGACAAATCCACAGGAAGCACAAATCCCAAAGAACTAGACAGGATTTACCTTTCCTTTTGCCAGATATTTGTGTAGCTTTCTAACTAAATAACTTTGTTGTTTACTGGGAAGATCAAAAAGTTCCCTGGAGATGAAAGCCCTTCTGAGCACACTCAAGGAATCAGGAGTGTTGGAGGGCCTCCTTTAACCAGCAATCAGAGAGCTGTGCTGAGGCTCCACAACTGAGCTCCCTCTCCAGTGACAGAGGCACACGCACGTCCTGCCACGTGCACAGGGATGGAGGTGACACCTTGGCTTCTAAGGAGCTCCTTCTGCCACAGCAATCCCACTTGGAAAAGGGAGAGGAGAGGATGGGTGAGACACAGCCTGCAGCAAGCCTTGGAAGGTGTGAAATCAATGTTGCTACCTGAGGAACTGGAAATTTCTAGGTACTGCTACCAGCATTCCAATGACCTAAGTTCAGGCATTTATTACAGACCTGCAGTAATGAAAGTACAAAGCACTGCCCTCACTGGATGCCAGGTGTCATCTCCTGCCCTCAGGGAAGTCAGCTGCCAGGGGAATTTGGTGGTGAGGAAGAACAGGTACCATGGCCTGGTTGGAAGGGCAGGAGGTGACACCTGGCACATGAATATGTCAGACAGCAATAGGTGAGTTCCTACTCCAGGTGCCCCAAATCAGTAACTGAGCACCTGAAGGGAAATGTAAAACCACCTTTAGTGTAGAAGATTACAATGGTGAGACCCACTTAAGACACAACCATCTCAGGGGCAGAATAATTTATTTGGGACCAGGTACAGCCTGTTCAGGGAACGTTGTCAGGAAACAGAGGCAAGAGCTTGCTCTCATAAGGTGCAGGTGAGCCATGACAAAGCCCAGCCTTCCAGAACCTTCCACAAATCAGTGGCTGGTACCATACCCTTAGCCCAGGTCAGCCACCACCTGGACACGCTGAGATGACACCTGAACCCACCAGAGCACCACCCACCTTTGGAACCACAGCTTTTAAGGGTTCTGAAGCTCAGATCTCAGGCCAGGACAGCTGCCCCAAGCCCCTCCAGTACCAAAGGAACTCCCTGCACACACAGCAGCAGCATGCCAGACCAGAGCCATGGCTTTGGGAAGAGACCATTTCCAGCACTCCTAATCCAACAACAGCTTCAGTGGATCCAAACATGAAAGCACACCAGTTTAAGAAGCATCCTTGAGGAAAAAGCTGTACAGGTATGGATATCACTGTAAAAATTCCATACCCACTGGCTCTCAAGAAAGCAGGTGTCTCAGTGGGAGCACCAAGTCAGATTTTGGAAATGCAAGACACAAACGAGTGCTCCTCCAGGTTACAGACAACAGTCACAATCCCAGTGGGAGAGAAAGCCTGGAGTTGTTTTAGCTACAGAGCAGAACCAAAACATGCAGAGACTTTAGTTAAACCCACACAAGACTTGTAGTCAAACCCACGCAGAGAGGAAAACCCACACAGCTGAGCTGCACCGAAACACCAGACGTTCAAGACAACTTGCAAGAGCAGCTCTGGTCTCTTCCCTGTTCTCCAGGGCCAGACAGGGAATTCCCTCAGCACCAGGAATTTGACAAGCTGGTTTTTCACAAAGCATTTCTCAAGCACTTTACCCCCTTGCAAGAGTTACACAAACCAAGGCTGAAATCCTTCTCTACTTTTTGCTTCATGACTTTTTGATGGCACAACAGGCTGCCACTGCTGGAGAATCCGTGCAACCTGCTCTGCTCCCGTGTCCTGTCTGGGCATTTCTCAAGCCCAGGTGGGATGAATTTTGCTGGCAAAGCAGCCCTCTCCCAGCCACCATCCTTCTCCAGGCTCTCCAGCTCACCAACAAGCAGGGACACGCTGGCTTTCCGTGCTCCAGGGAGGAGGAGCAGGCTGTGGGTACCCAGGGTGGGGAGAACCCACGCCCTTCTCCAGGGCTGCAGGGACAGGGAGCAGGGCCTGCCAAGGCAAAACCCCTCACAGGCAGCACTGCTGGACTACAGGCAACAACATCTGCCTAAAACCCCTCAAGTTAGGGTTGATTCTTCCTATCCCCTGATGAGGTTTTCATCAATAGGCTCTCAATCGATCCCCTAATTAAATATCAGTATTGACTTGAAGAGTGGAAAAGATCAAGTGTTTTCTCAGGATATAGAGAATTGTTGAATCACAGGATGGTTTGGGGGGGAAGGGACCTTAAAACGCATCCCATTTCACCTCCTGCTATGTGCAGGAACTCCTTCCACTATCCCAGGGTCCTTGGACACCTCCAGGGATGCAGGGGCAGCCACAGCTTCTCTGGACAACCTGTGCCAGGGCCTGCCCATCCTCATAGCGAAGAAAATCTTCTGCAAGAGCATAACAGACTTTCTTTCAAAAGACATAAACCAAGGAGTCAAGAGGAAATCACTTCTGTGCACCTCCCAATTGTGTTTATCACTCAACAAGGCATTAAAAACTAATCACTGGCTACTTAAAACAAAGGCTGTGTTCCTGCTTAGGCATTCATGAGCAAGTTTCTAGCAACACCAAGAGACATTTTGTTTGGCCTCTGAAAATTCATAAGCAGCCCACAGATGATACAGCCTGTCACAAGAAGCCTGTGCTCCAAATCTGCACACACATTACCCCAGAAAGTATCAGTGACTTCCTAACTCTTCATCTCTGTCACTGCTGAAGTGACAGCTCAGTCCCCGCTGGAAACAGTGCTGGCTTAACTGGAGCAGCCAACCTGGGCACTCTCCTTCCCCTGTGCCTGCAGGGCTCCTGATTGTGCTCAGCACATTTGGGGAGCTGAGTTTCAGCTGCAAATCACCAGCATGTCAGAGCAAGGACAGAGGAGCAGCAGGGCTGCCAGCACAGGACTGAGCCCAAGGAAGCAGCTCCACAGCGTTCGCGTCCTTCCCTGACCGGCTCTGCCCGAGGCACCGACAGCAACAGCGCCAGGAGAGAGCGAGCCCAGTTTGGGGTTTGGTTCATACTGGGGCAGGGAGGAGGGAAAGCCAGGCACTGGAACTGCAGCCAACAGGTCTGTTAATGTGGAACTGCAACCAGAAAGTGAATTTTCATGGGGAACTTCTCAGGCCCAGGGCAGTGTCCGTCCCCTGTGCTGGCACTGCTGGGGCACCTCCAGTGCTGGGGGCAGCTCTGGGCCCCTCCTGCCAGGAGAGACCTGGAGGGGCTGGAGCGTGTCCAGGGCAGGGAACGGAGCTGGGAAGGGAATGGAGCCCCAGGAGAGGCTGAGGGAGCTGGGAAGGGGCTCAGCCTGGAGAAAAGGAGGCTCAGGGGGGACCTTGTGGCTCTGCACAACTCCCTGACAGGAGGGGACAGCCAGGGGGGGTCGGGCTCTGCTGCCAGGGAACAGGGACAGGACAAGGGGAAATGGCCTCAGGCTGGGCCAGGGCAGGCTCAGGGTGGACACCAGGAGGAATTTCCCCATGGAAAGGGTGCTCAGGCCTTGGCAGGGGCTGCCCAGGGAGGTCTGGAGTGCCCATCCCTGCAGGTGTCCAGGGAAAGTCTGGATGTGGCACTGAGTGCCCTGGGCTGGGGACAAGGTGAGGATTGGGCACAGCTTGGACTCGATGGGCTGGGAGGGCTTTTCCAGCCTCAGTGATCCTGGAATTCTGAGTACAAGCACCACCTCCTCTGCTGTTTCCATGTTCCCTGCTGCCCTATCACTCCACCAGCACAGATTTGGAGGGTAACGCAAGGAGCCCCATCAGGGAACTGATCCAGCTCAGCTGAAAAAACAGCCACGTTACACAAAGAAGTTTCCAGCCAGCTCAGTTCCTCAGCTCTTCACCGCAGCCATCCCCAGCTTCTCATCAGCTCTGTGAGGCGTGTGCAAAACTGCTGCTCATTATTCACTGCCCTAGATGAGAAAAAAATCCCCAAACATTCACACACAAAAGCCCCAAAAACCCTACTAAAGAAAACCAAAACCAAACCATCCTTTTTGTGCAGTATCACACGAGCCCAGCTCGCTCTGTAACCCTTCCCCTGGGTGTCCCAGCAGACAAAGGAGAGGACAACCCCCCTCCAGGCCAAACAATGCTTGTCCAACCTCCAGCAGCCCGGAGCCCAGGGGATTCCCGAGCTCCAGTCTGCATCCAGAGCACTGCATCCAATGCCCACCTACAGACTCACTTCCATTTTCTACTTTCATTCTGAACCCACCCATCTTTTCCCCTCCAAAATTCCCCTGGCAGCCAGTTGTGCAGCACAGCCACCTCCAAGTGGAAATGACTTTGGCCTCTCCTGCTGCCTGATGGGTTCAGGTCACGGAAATGACTGAGCAGGAGTTGGGATCAGGGGGCTTTGCTGGGCCACGGTTTACTGGGATTTTTCCTTGTCTAATTCACCTGCTCCATGCCAGGAGTCAAAAGCAGACTGAGCTCACAGCCTGGGCACAACATGAACACAACTCACAGCTGCTGCTGCTCCTGTAGGCAGGACACAAAAAAGGGATATAATGATGGAATTATGGAATGCTTTGGCTTGGAAAGGACCTTGAAAGCTCATCCCATTTCACCCCCTGCCATGGGCAGAGATCTTCCACTAGACCATGATGCCCCAAGTCCTGTCCAACCTGGCCTGAACACTGCCAGGGATGGGACAGCCACAACTTCTGGGAACAGGCAAGCCAGTACTTCCAACTGGTGCAGTAATCCCTTCTTTATTTGAATCCTGAAACGACTTGTTTTTCAAACTTCATTGCAACCCCTGCAAAGCAACAGCATCTTCACCACTCAAACCATCATTTGTTTCCCCAAATCTGGCAAGTTTTCCCCTATTATCTACCTGCGGATCCCTCCTTCTTTCTGACATTAATATGTCACAATCCTGAGTGAGCAAATCCTCCCAGGAAGCACAAACAAACTTGGATTTATTACTTGAGGACTCTTGAGGACTAATTTTTAAAAACATTAGTGCTTCAATGTGCCAATATGAAGCAATTTCAAAGCAAGTGGTTCCAAATCCAACCCACTTCTAATAAAGGCAAAAGAAATAATTAAAAAATAGTTATTTCATCCAAGCAGTTTTCCTATACTTTTACATTTAAAATAACAGTTTTTCACACTCCTAGCACAGCTTTGGTTGTGTTCAAAATAAAACAAACCTCAAAAATCACTGGTTTTTATCTCTGGATTTGTAGACTTGCAGCCAGGTGAGTAAAGCTCAGGAACACAAAATGCAGCTGCACCTCCAGGAGGGATAAAGATCCAAGGAAGTTTTACCTTCCATCAGGAGCACTGGGGGGGAATCTCCCAATACTCACACACCCTTTGTTCTCCTGAGCTGTTACCAGAGATTTCATGGGAAAGCATTTTTTGTGACTCATCTCCATTTGCATTGGACTTAGTCAGACAACAGTGATTACATGCTCAAGCTCAGTTCTGGCATTCAAATCTTCCAGCAGCCATCCTGGCCAGAAGGGCCTCCCTCCCTACCTGTTCCCAGGTGCCAAAGCTGGACTCCAGGAGCTGCACAAAGTGAGCACAGCTCCTATGGATCCTTTATGCACAGCTCACTTCAAACCATCAACAACCTGACACACCAAATACCAACAAAGAGATATTAAAAAAATAGGATCTCAGGGATATGCTGCCTGGAAGTTACTTATCCTAACATTTTAAACATTCAAAATAAAGACAATCTGCTGGGAGCAGGAGTGGCAGCAGGGAGAGCACTAAAATGAGGAGCACCACCAGTGCCAAAGGGGCAGCTGCACCCACCCACTGACCCAGCCACGAGCACCTTAGAGCATAACTGAGAAGTCACCAGCGCTCTCAAAACCAAATATCATAAAAATTATTTTTGCGCTGGAAAATCGCTGAAGAAGAGTTAAAATTTAAAATAGTTTGTGATGGACTAAGCCTTCCAAGATTTATTCCTTTTGTACCTGCAAACAGCAGGGCAGGGCTGGAGGCCCAGGCCCTGCCCTCCCCAGGGAGGTTACCATGACTCTGGGATTTCTTGCAGAAATGCCATCTGCAATATTTATAGTGCCTGAGAAGGGGCAATGAAATCACTCATGCTGGCACCTCAGCACATCCAGAAGCTTAACTGCTGCTTTAGCAGGAAATATTAGATTGAAGTGACTCAAAGTCAAAGTGAGTGTATGTCGAATTACAGGGACAGTAAGTTATCTCCCAGCAGCCATCATGGAGCAGGATCAGCCAATGTGCAAAGAGGAAATGTGAAGTGATAGAAGTTACTGACATGAAGCAGAAATGCTCTGTTAGGGTGTCTTCCCTTACACAGGCAAACAGACCTTTGGTGTTAGAGAATTAAAACCTTTTCCTCATGCATCATCCTTAGACAGAGGCCAGTTTCAATGTCCCTTGAGATGCTTATTTTCATTACAAACTAAAGACTGAGCCTTCCAGTGCTTGAAGTGAACCTACAGAAGAGCTCGGAGGGACTTTGGACAAGGGATGGAGGCACAGGGCCCAGGGAATGGATCCCACTGCCAGAGGACAGGGATGGATGGGATTTTGGGAATTGGGAATTGTTCCCTGGCAGGGTGGGGAGAGGCTGGGATGGAATTCCCAGAGCAGCTGTGGCTGCCCCTGGATCCCTGGCAGTGCCCAAGGCCAGGCTGGACACTGGGCTTGGAGCAGCCTGGGACAGTAGAAAGTGTCCCTGCCATGGCAGGGGTGGAACTGGATGGGCTCTGAGGTCCCTTCCCACAGTGCCAAAGGGGCAGCTGCACCCACCCACTGACCCAGCCACGAGCACCTTAGAGCATAACTGAGAAGTCACCAGCGCTCTCAAAACCAAATATCATAAAAATTATTTTTGCGCTGGAAAATCGCTGAAGAAGAGTTAAAATTTAAAATAGTTTGTGATGGACTAAGCCTTCCAAGATTTATTCCTTTTGTACCTGCAAACAGCAGGGCAGGGCTGGAGGCCCAGGCCCTGCCCTCCCCAGGGAGGTTACCATGACTCTGGGATTTCTTGCAGAAATGCCATCTGCAATATTTATAGTGCCTGAGAAGGGGCAATGAAATCACTCATGCTGGCACCTCAGCACATCCAGAAGCTTAACTGCTGCTTTAGCAGGAAATATTAGATTGAAGTGACTCAAAGTCAAAGTGAGTGTATGTCGAATTACAGGGACAGTAAGTTATCTCCCAGCAGCCATCATGGAGCAGGATCAGCCAATGTGCAAAGAGGAAATGTGAAGTGATAGAAGTTACTGACATGAAGCAGAAATGCTCTGTTAGGGTGTCTTCCCTTACACAGGCAAACAGACCTTTGGTGTTAGAGAATTAAAACCTTTTCCTCATGCATCATCCTTAGACAGAGGCCAGTTTCAATGTCCCTTGAGATGCTTATTTTCATTACAAACTAAAGACTGAGCCTTCCAGTGCTTGAAGTGAACCTACAGAAGAGCTCGGAGGGACTTTGGACAAGGGATGGAGGCACAGGGCCCAGGGAATGGATCCCACTGCCAGAGGACAGGGATGGATGGGATTTTGGGAATTGGGAATTGTTCCCTGGCAGGGTGGGGAGAGGCTGGGATGGAATTCCCAGAGCAGCTGTGGCTGCCCCTGGATCCCTGGCAGTGCCCAAGGCCAGGCTGGACACTGGGCTTGGAGCAGCCTGGGACAGTAGAAAGTGTCCCTGCCATGGCAGGGGTGGAACTGGATGGGCTCTGAGGTCCCTTCCCACCCAAGCCATTCCAGGATTCCACGAACCAGTCCCTGCCTACAGTCCCCACCAAACACCCCAGTACATTTTACGTGCGTCCCAGGCTGCTGGCTGAGCTCTGAGCAAACCCAGGGCAGGGATCAGAGCTGCTGGGGTTATTCAAACACAGGAGAGCCTCAGCCAAGGATCAAGTCACCTCCCGTCACCCACTGTGTACACAGGGCTTTGGAAACCACATTTCCTTGTTGCTACAGGTCAAAGACTCCACGGGAGGCTTTCCCCGAAACTCTGCTCTTCCAGCTGCAAAACCAAGCAGGGCTGAAGCTCTTTCCCACAGCAGGGACCCCCAAGGAAAGCCCCTTTCCAGGCTCCTGGATTGCCACTGCTGCTGCAGGGCCAACCTGGGCAAGTGTGAGAGCTGCTGTCACCAGGGGGAATGTGAAATGCCATCTTCAGCCAGATTGCTGCACTGCTTGGGAATAATGCAGAGAGAAGTGAGTGGACCTGGATAACTCAGGTGTTTGGATTCTTCCTTCAGGGATGGGCTGTTTTTCCCAAGGTGTTAATAGAGAGTCTCCCTTTCAACTGACATTGTCTGCACAGGACACTTCCCTCCAGGTTTCCACATCAACTCACAGAAGGACTATGGAAACAACACATTAAAGGCATCTTTAGGCAGTTAAACACCACACAGAAAATCAATTTGTACCCCAACACCTGCCAAATTCCACTGTGAAGACACAAACCTGATATAACCAAAGGTGTACACAGCTACCATCATCAGACATTCAGTTCAGAATTCACAAATAAAACACCTCTGCCTTCCAGTTTAGGCACTCCAGAAACAAACAGCCACTGGTCCCACTGGTGGGAAACACTTCCAAAATCTGCACGTGCATGCTTCCTACTCAACTTGGTGATACTCCTCTTGAAGGTCCCAAAACTGCACAATTAGACCAGCAACCAATACTAATTACTAAATTACTAATTATTAAAAGCACGACTTGTTGGAGCAGGAGCCACTGCGTGCCCGCTGACTTTTTAACTATGACGTTGACTATTTTTAACTTTGAGAATTGAAATAAACCTTCCCAACGAACTCCAAAGGCAAGGAATGTCATGTGATCCCAGCAAGGATCTGCCAAGCAGTGCCAAAATACACCCCGGCCACAGCAGCAAACCCATGTGGCCTCCCAGAGCCAGGGTATGCCATGGGAAGGGACAACATTAACTGTCACACAGTGCCCCAAAAATCCAGCAAAATGTCAAGTTGAGGCCCTTGAGAGGTTTTAGGAAATAATTTTCTTGACATTTAGTTGTCACAAAGGTATTTTTTTTT
This sequence comes from Montifringilla adamsi, assembly GCA_017590115.1. Classification (NCBI taxonomy): domain Eukaryota; kingdom Metazoa; phylum Chordata; class Aves; order Passeriformes; family Passeridae; genus Montifringilla; species Montifringilla adamsi. The sequence continues at coordinate 195,846 of JAGGNK010007127.1, read as the reverse complement.
CACTTTAAGTTTCCCAAGCCTTGCTTAAGAGAGTGTTTTTGCATGTTATAGTCTGAGGTGCAATTTTTGGGTGATGTTTCAACACAGATGAGGAAGCGCATGGGGGTGAACTTACACCCAGCACTAAGATCTACACTGACACTCCATGTTCCCTCAGCTGCATGAGCAGTGATTTAAGGGATTTATAGCAAACACAAAAGTCAAATCCAGTTCAAACCCCTCAAAATATTTTTCTTTTTTATCCAGATGTGAGTATCTGCATGTGTTACACCAGTGGGTGCTGCAAGAAAGCTGAGACAGGAATTACCCTTAATTTCCAGAGCCTGTCACCAAGAAGGTGAGAAGCTGCTGACCTGAACTCTTCATCTGCAAAACAAGATGTTCAGGAGAGGGCAAACGAAGAAGCCCTGGGATGGAAGGATTTTGGGTACCAGGCCTGTCCCGTGGCACAGACTGCCCGGAAAAGGCAAAGACACATCCCCCTTTCATGATGTCACAGCAGCTCTACCTTGGTCAGGAGGTGCTCTGCGAGGAAGGGCTGGAGTCAGCTTTGCCGAGGGGGGAAGGACAGCTTTGTTGGGCGAGAAAACAGACCCCACCCACGAGCGCGATGGTTTCTGAGCCACATCCATAGCGGTGCAAACACGGGCAGGGGGATCCCACCGCGCTGCCGCCCGCGGCCACAGGGATTAACGCTGATGGAAGGGGCCAGGTGGGCTCCGGCGGCTGGCACAGGGCGTGGGGGACGAGCTGCCAGCGCAGCCCCCGCGGGGGGGACAGCGAGGGTCGCTCAGGGTCACCCAGAGCGGAGGGAGGAACCAAAGCCACCCTGCCCTGCAGCGGGGGCGAGGCGGCGTCGGGCGGAACCGGGGCGGCTCTGCCGGGGCTCCGCGTCCAGGGCCGGGGGACAGCACGGGGACACAGCAACGGGGCTGGGGGGGTGACACAGGAAGGTCCTGGAGGGACACCGGGTGGTCCAGGTGGGGGATACAGGAGTGGGGCTCGGGGGTGACACAGACATTGGGCTGGGGGTCCCTTGGGAGGGAAGAGGGGGTCACCGGGGATTCCTGATGGGTGACACAGGCATGGGGCTGGGGGTCCCTGAGGAGGGGAGGGGGATCACAGGGGATTCCTGATGGGTGACACAGGCTGTCCCTAGGGGTGACACAGACATGGGGCGGGATCCCTGGGGGGTGACACAATAACGGGGCTGGGGTGAACACTGGGGGTCCCCGGGGGGTGACACAAGGACGGAGCTGGGGAATACGGCGGTGGGAACCGAGGGGTCCGCAGCCCTCCCTTGAGCGGAAAAGCACTGACCAATGGTGGAGATGAAGGTGGTGTTGAAGGCATCGTCGGAGAAGCGGAAGAGGACGCAGGTCTTGCCGACCCCCGAGTCCCCGATCAGCAGCAGCTTGAAGAGCAGGTCGTAGGTTTTCTTCGCCATGGGGGAGGGCGCGGCGGCCGCCGCCGCCCCTCCTCGCCGCCTCCTTCACCGGGCCCGGCCGCTCCCGAGGGCGGCGGCGACGGCGGAGGACGAGGAGGAGGAGGAAGAGGACGAGAGCGAGGAGGAGGAGGGGGCCCACAAAATGGCTTCCTGTGGCGGGGCGGCCTCGCGCGCTCCCCGCGCCCGCGGCTCCTCACGGGGAGGCGGCGGCGCCCGCCCTCATAACCCCGCGGGTCCGCCCGGCTCTGCTCGGCTCGATGGGCCCCGGTTCTCGCCGGCCCTTCCCGGTTCTCCCCCGGGGCTCGCGGCGGCTCCTCAGAGGCGCTGCCGAGGCTGCGCGCGCCGCCTCCCCCGCCTCACGCACCGCGCAGGCCCGGCGGGGGCGCGCGCGCACGCCGCTGTGACGTCACCGCGGCGGGGGGTGGGGAGGTGGGGTGGGGCGGTGCGGCGGTTGCGGGTGACGTCACCGCGCGGCCCCGGCGTTCGTTTGTTTTGTGCGGTTTTTGCCGGGATTCGCCGACCGGGGATCTGGGACGAGCTCCGGGAGCGAGGATCTCGTGGGCTTTAACGGGACCAGGTGCTGGCGCTTGCTGCACTTGGGTCGGGACAAACCCTCGGATCCATCCGGACTGGGCATGAGCACAGGGAGAGCAGCTCGGGGGTGTTGGTGGGTGAGAGGCTGGACATGCCCTGGCCCTGAAACCTCTCGTATGCTGGGCTGATTCTCCGGAGTGGGCAGCAGGAAAGGGGGATTGTGCTCCTCGGCCCCTGTGCTCAGCTGAGAGCTCACCTGCAGAGCTGCCCCAGCCCTGGGGATTCCAACAGCACAAGGACCTGGAGCTGCTGGAGAGAGCCCAGAGGAGCCCCTGGAGCCAGGCTGGGAGAGCTGGGGGTGCTCACCTGGAGAGGAGAAGGATCCAGGGAGAGCTCAGAGCCCCTGGCAGGGCCTGAAGGGGCTCCAGGAGAGCTGCAGAGGGACTGGGGACAAGGCCTGCAGGGACAGGACCCAGGGAATGGCTCCCAGTGCCAGAGGGCAGGGCTGGATGGGATTTTTGGACGCAATTCTCGGCCATTGCCCCGCTCAGGTGCGGTCCCGCCCCGCGGGTCCGCAGAACACAACCCCCCCTCCCCCCCGCGTGATGACGTCATCGGCGGCCGCGCGAACCCGGGGGCAGTCGGCACCGCCCTTGCGCCGGCGAAAGCTCCGCCCCCTCGCTGCGCTCTCCGCGCTCCCATTGGCTGCGCTCGCCTCCTCCCCCAGAGGTTGGAGTGACGACACTGGGGGGCAGAGCGCGGCTGCCGGCGGGGCAGGAGGCTCCCCCTGGTGGCGCAGGCGTGAGGGGGGCAGAGAGGCGTGAGGGGAAAGCGCAGAGTGCTGGGATGGTGCAAAGGTTTGGGTGGGAAAGGACAGCAAAACCCATCTTATTGCAGCCCCTGCCATGGCAGGGACGCTATCCCAGGGTGCTCCAAGCCCCAGTGCCCAACCTGGCCTTGGGCACTGCCAGGGATCCAGGGGCAGCCCCAGCTGCTCTGGGCACCCTGTGCCAGGGCCTGCCCACCCTGCCAGGGAACAATTCCCAATTCCCAATCTCCCATCCAGCCCTGCCCTCTGGCAGTGGGAGCCATTCCCTGAGTCCTGTCCCTGCAGGCCTTGTCCCCAGTCCCTCTGCAGCTCTCCTGGAGCCCCTCCAGGCCCTGCCAGGGGCTCTGAGCTCTCCCTGGATCCTTCTCCTCTCCAGGTGAGCCCCCCCAGCTCTGCCAGCCTGGCTCCAGCCCTGGAGCAGCTCCGGGGTCTCCTCTGGGCTCTCTCAGCAGCTCCAGGTCCTTGTGCTGTTGGAATCCCCAGGGCTGGGGCAGCTCTGCAGGTGGGCTCTCACCTGAGCACAGGGACAGAGGAGCAGAATCCCCTCTCCAGGTGAGCACCCCCAGCTCTCCCAGCCTGGCTCCAGCCCTGGAGCAGCTCCGGGGTCTCCTCTGGGCTCTCTCAGCAGCTCCAGGTCCTTGTGCTGTTGGAATCCCCAGGGCTGGGGCAGCTCTGCAGGTGGGCTCTCACCTGGGCACAGGGACAGAGGAGCAGAATCCCCCTTTTCCTGCTGCCCACTCTGGGGGTTTCAGCCCAGGACTGGGGGATTTCCAAGTGGCAAGGTGGACATGGGGAATTCCCTCACAGCTCCTGCTCCTCCCACACAGGGTAGACAACTTTCTTGCAAGAGCCAGGCTGTGGCACCAGCACTGAAGGCATTGGAAACGCTGCAGATGCCCCGTCACAGGTTTTGCACAGACCCAGTTCTCCTCTCACATTGAATCCTGAGCTGTCCAATGGTATGATCCAGCACACTGCCAACTGCAATTTGCTGTCATGATTACATATTCTGCTGTCTGTAATTTCCCATTGTTTGCAGGATGAGTTATCTTATGTGGGGGCAGAGGGGCTCGAAGGCTGGAAAAGGCCCTGGGGGTGCTGTGCCAGCAGCTGGACACCAGCCCAGGTGTGCCCAGGTGTGCCAGAGGCCACTGGCTCCTGGGCAGTGGCAGCAGGGCCAGGGCAGTGCCCGTCCCCTGTGCTGGCACTGCTGGGGCACCTCCTGCCAGGAGAGACCTGGAGGGGCTGGAGCGTGTCCAGGGCAGGGAACGGAGCTGGGAAGGGAATGGAGCCCCAGGAGAGGCTGAGGGAGCTGGGAAGGGGCTCAGCCTGGAGAAAAGGAGGCTCAGGGGGGACCTTGTGGCTCTGCACAACTCCCTGACAGGAGGGGACAGCCAGGGGGGTCGGGCTCTGCTGCCAGGGAACAGGGACAGGACAAGGGGAAATGGCCTCAGGCTGGGCCAGGGCAGGCTCAGGGTGGACACCAGGAGGAATTTCCCCATGGAAAGGGTGCTCAGGCCTTGGCAGGGGCTGCCCAGGGAGGGTTGGAGTGCCCATCCTGCAGGTGTCACCTGGATGTGGCACTCAGTGCCCTGGGCTGGGGACAAGGTGGGGATTGGGCACAGCTTGGATTCCATGCTCTGAGAGGTCTTTTCCAGCCTCAGGGATTCTGTGAAAAGGTTCCCTGTAGGTCATGTCCCTCCCAGGCCCAGCTCTGACACAGGGCCGGCTGTGTTTGTTGTTTTGGTTTCCCACCCTGCTGGGCGTGCAGGCAGCTGTCCCCGCTGGCAGTGGGGCCCTGGCCTCTGTCCCTGTCCCCTGAGCCCCGGCAGCGGCTGCGCTGCGGCGCTGACACAGCACACGCAGGAGCCACAGCACGGGGTTATTTTTAGCTCTTTGCTCAAGCAGTGTAAGGGCGCCGCACAAACACTTCCTCTGTGACTGAGCAGAGGGAAGGGGAGAGCTCCAGTGCCCGTGGGGAGCTCTGTGGCACAGGCACTGCCACTGAGCCAGGATGGGAACCACGCTCCAGGGGGCTCCAGGCACTCCTGGGAGGTTTGTCAGCTCTGGAGGTTCACACTCTGTTTGCAAGAACCTTTTGTCCTAGACAGCTTGCTCGTGGACTTCATCACTTCAAGGAAGGTTATCTTTGGGATCCCAGAGAGGACGTGGTGCCACACAGAATCTCAGAATCCCTGAGGCTGGAAAAGCCCTCCCAGACCTTCCAATCCAAGCTCTGTCCAATCCCCACCTTGTCACCAGCACAGAGCACTCAGTGCCACATCCAGGCCTTCCTTGGACACCTCCAGGGATGAGCACTCCAAACTTCCCTGGGCAGCCCCTTCCAATGCCTGACCACCCTTTCCAGGAAGAATTTCCTCCTCAGAATCTCACATATCCCTCTGCAAGCAAGACAAAGTGTTTTCTGTCTGCTGTGTAAGTCTGGCCCTTGTGTCAAATTGTTAAATGTTATCCCATGAGGAAAGCCATCCCTCAGGAGATGCTTGGCCAAGGACAAAGACACCTTTGGTCTTGGTGGCTCAGTCAGGGAACCATCTCTGCAGGACTGGGAGATTTGGAGGTGTCCAGGCAGAGGTGGAACAGCTCCCACAGCTCTCTCCCCTATATCCTTCCCAGGATCTTCTGTCCTGATCCCCAGAGGACACTGATCTGTGATGAGGAAAAATTACCAAATTAGGACTAATGAGGTGTAAAGGGAGAGCCAGCAGGACCTGGCAGCCTCTTCCTGGGTTTTGCAGGGACAGCTGAGCAGCAGGAATTGCAACACCACTGCTGGAGAGCTGTGAATCACCAGCCAGTTGTGCAAGAGGAGCAGAGCAGTGACATGCTGGGCTTGCTGGTTACTCACTCACAGCCTCACAGAGCAGGGCCCAGCCCATGGTGCTGTGGGGATGGAAGGGCCTTTGTCATCCCAGAGCCACTGGGAACAAGCTGCTCTGTGTTCTCCAGCTCCTCCCCCAGCCAAGGCAGGGCTGGGGGCTCTGCTGCCAGGCATGGGCACAGGCCAGGCCATCTGAGGAGGTTCTGGGACCACCATTCCTTGAAGGATGAGCTCCCACGGGGCACAGACCCTCCCAGCCCCAGGACACCTCCAGCTCCCCCATACTTCAGGAGTGTCTGCAACCCAAACTTGTGTAAGGACAAGAGCCCCAAGGGAGCTGTTAAACAGCCCCAGATGCTCAGGGCAGAGTCCGAGGAACAGAAAAGTTTGAATTTGCTCCACCTGCTGCCATACAATGATGTCCTCTTAGCAGGGGTGTCCACAGCTTGTTCTGTGCTCCAAGCACCCCAGACACCAGAGCAGGAGCTCTGAACTCCAGACACCCCTCTGGCTTTTTGTTTTTTATTTATGTCATCATCAGGGCAAGAGAACTCAAATAAATACACAGAATCACAGAATCCTTCAGGTTGGAAAAGACCTCCAGGATCATTGGGGCCAAGCTGTGCCCAGTTGTCACCTTGTCACCAGCCCAGGGCACTCAGTGCCACATCCAGGTGACACCTGCAGGGGTGGGCACTCCAAACCTCCCTGGGCAGCCCCTGCCAAGGCCTGAGCACCCTTTCCATGGGGAAATTCCTCCTGGTGTCCACCCTGAGCCTGCCCTGGCCCAGCCTGAGGCCATTTCCCCTTGTCCTGTCCCTGTTCCCTGGCAGCAGAGCCCGACCCCCCCTGGCTGTCCCCTCCTGTCAGGGAGTTGTGCAGAGCCACAAGGTCCCCCCTGAGCCTCCTTTTCTCCAGGCTGAGCCCCTTCCCAGCTCTGATGAATTTTTTGAGATGCCCCAGGAATGCTCAATGTAAGAAATAACCTTTGTCAGAATGCTGAATTGCTCAGCAGAAGAAATGACAGCACAGCAAGAAGGGTCCCCCGCACAGATTTTCTCTTTTGCAAATATGATACTGGGTCTCACCAGTTGCAGGGACAGCTGAGCAGCAGGAATTGCAACACCACTGCTGGAGAGCTGTGAATCACCAGCCAGTTGTGCAAGAGGAGCAGAGCAGTGACATGCTGGGCTTGCTGGTTACTCACTCACAGCCTCACAGAGCAGGGCCCAGCCCATGGTGCTGTGGGGATGGAAGGGCCTTTGTCATCCCAGAGCCACTGGGAACAAGCTGCTCTGTGTTCTCCAGCTCCTCCCCCAGCCAAGGCAGGGCTGGGGGCTCTGCTGCCAGGCATGGGCACAGGCCAGGCCATCTGAGGAGGTTCTGGGACCACCATTCCTTGAAGGATGAGCTCCCACGGGGCACAGACCCTCCCAGCCCCAGGACACCTCCAGCTCCCCCATACTTCAGGAGTGTCTGCAACCCAAACTTGTGTAAGGACAAGAGCCCCAAGGGAGCTGTTAAACAGCCCCAGATGCTCAGGGCAGAGTCCGAGGAACAGAAAAGTTTGAATTTGCTCCACCTGCTGCCATACAATGATGTCCTCTTAGCAGGGGTGTCCACAGCTTGTTCTGTGCTCCAAGCACCCCAGACACCAGAGCAGGAGCTCTGAACTCCAGACACCCCTCTGGCTTTTTGTTTTTTATTTATGTCATCATCAGGGCAAGAGAACTCAAATAAATACACAGAATCACAGAATCCTTCAGGTTGGAAAAGACCTCCAGGATCATTGGGGCCAAGCTGTGCCCAGTTGTCACCTTGTCACCAGCCCAGGGCACTCAGTGCCACATCCAGGTGACACCTGCAGGGGTGGGCACTCCAAACCTCCCTGGGCAGCCCCTGCCAAGGCCTGAGCACCCTTTCCATGGGGAAATTCCTCCTGGTGTCCACCCTGAGCCTGCCCTGGCCCAGCCTGAGGCCATTTCCCCTTGTCCTGTCCCTGTTCCCTGGCAGCAGAGCCCGACCCCCCCTGGCTGTCCCCTCCTGTCAGGGAGTTGTGCAGAGCCACAAGGTCCCCCCTGAGCCTCCTTTTCTCCAGGCTGAGCCCCTTCCCAGCTCTGATGAATTTTTTGAGATGCCCCAGGAATGCTCAATGTAAGAAATAACCTTTGTCAGAATGCTGAATTGCTCAGCAGAAGAAATGACAGCACAGCAAGAAGGGTCCCCCGCACAGATTTTCTCTTTTGCAAATATGATACTGGGTCTCACCAGGCCTCCAGCCACCCTCCTGCCTCCTGCTGACCCACACAGCCACACCAAGTGCCTCCTGCCAAGGCTGTTTGGGCAGTGGCAGGACAGGTTGGTGTTTGGAGCAGCTCCTAGCACTGCTGCCAGCAGGGTCAGGCTCTCACCACCTTGGATTTCACCTCCTTCCCTCACCCCTCTGTGGACAGAGAGTATGTGAGGGGAACAAGAAAGGCAGCTTCCTGTTCCTGAAACAGGGACTTCCCCTGCTTTCTGTTCCATCCAGCCCGCTGGGAGGAGAAGGACTCAGTCAGCACTTCCAGGTGACAGGGAGGACACAAAGGGCACACAGAGCCCAGTGCCTTTGGCAGCAGCTCTGTGGGCCGGGCACGTCTCTGATTTCTGCACAGTCACCTCAGCTTGGCCAGCATGGGGCACTCAGCTGGGCTCTGCCAGCTCTCCTGGATCATCCAGGAGCTCCCTGCCCAGGGCACATTGGCCGTGCACCCCCAGGGGCTCCTTCCCAGCTGTAATGCCTGGGGATCTCAGTCTTCCCGTGCCTCTGCCCCTCCAGGACAGCCTTCCCCCTCCAGAGCTTCAGCCCCGCTGTCTGCAGCCAAAAATCCCTGCCCTGTGGCATCACTTGCTTGTGCTGGGCCCTGGTTCCCCCAGTGGGGGAAGAAGCCCAGCATTGCTGTCAGTGCTTTGCAGAGCCAGTCACAGCCTTGTTTCCTGCAGTTGGGAACCAGGGAGTCAAGCAGGGATGGAACAAGGGGGCTGAGGAGTGGTGATGGATGGATGGATGGATGGATGGATGGATGGATGGATGGATGGATGGATGGATCTCCACTGCTGCTGAATGAGGCTTTGACCTCCAGCAAGGGCAGCTCTGCTCCCCTCATTACCCAGACACACCACATACCTGGAGTCACGGGATCATGGAATCACTGGTGTTGGAAAAGCCCTTGAGACCATCAAATCCAACAGTTCCCACCACTACCCCCTATTCCCACATCCACATGTATCCAGCACAGAGGCAGTGCCACTTTGAGTTCCTTATCCTTTCTGGAGCAGCTCAGAGTGAAAAGCTCCCTGGCAGCTCGTTACTGACAAATCAATAGTTACCTACGAAGGAAGATGAAGTGTTAGTCCCTGGATCCGTGGAGAACAGGGCCTGCCCCACACACACTGGGATTTGTTGTGCTTGCCGGAAGGTTTGGAGGGATCTTGGGAGCGTGGGAATGCCCTGGTGCCTCAGCTGAGTGCTGCACAGCCAGAGCTCTGCCTTTTTCAATTACATCTTGCCAGCAGATTATTAAATCCTTTAATCTCGGCGCAGCGAAGCTGAGCTGCTGCCTTACAGATGTTGCTCACTCCACATCTGTTGGAAACCACGTCCAAGATAAAAGCCTGGAGCCTCCCACACAACTGCCAGCCGTCCCTTTTCCCTCTCTCAGCTCCCGAGTGAGATGATGGCAGAGGTGGGAAGATGGCACAGCCCAGAGCTGTGGCACCTTGGCAAGCAGACACAGAGTTCCCCAGGTCACACAGGAGCTGGGACACAGCTTGGGAGCCACAGACCAGGGGCACCAGGCACGTGTGGGCTCCCAGCCTGCAGGGCCTGAAGCCAGGCAGGGCTGCGGCTCCTTCCAGCCCCCGGAGTGACCTGGGACAAGATGCTGCTAAGCCATCCAGCCTGCATCCCAGCGGGAATCATCTGCGGGGCCACATCTTCTCCTCGGGGGCAGCCTGAGGGCCTGCAGGAAAGGCAGCACTTCGCATTCCTTGCGTCCCCCTCGGTGAGGAGACACAGCTCATCCCTCCTGCGGCTGTTTACACATCCGGGGGTCGTGTGGAATGGCGTGCCTGTGCACGGGGAGATGTTGGAGCTCTGCTCCCCGAGCTGGCTCCTGTTCCACTGCTGCCGTCTAATTATAGAGGAGTCAGCTGCCGGCAAACTGATCCATCCTAAATCCAGGCTTAGTGTGAGCTGTGCTGCCCCTCCAGCTCCCCCACTTTGGATATGGGGTGAATCTTGCACTGGAGTGATTCTCTTCCTGCCTTCCTGTGTGGCTGTGGGAGCTCCCCTATCCCAGCCCTCCTGTGCTGTGCCTGGGCAGCCCCTGCTCCGTTCACAGTGTGAAAAACCACAAAACCTCTGATCTCAGCCCAAAAGGGTGGCTGGAGCCTGAGGCCCTGCTGCTTCCCAAGCTCCCCCAGCAGTAATCTGGCACATGGAGATGGGGACAGCAGGAGGGGAGCCAGGAGCATGGAGAGGATGAGGAATGCCACAAACAGCTGAGCTGAACCGCAGAACTGCCGCAGAGGAGGGAAATGGGAAATCAACCCACTGGATCTCTGGGAATGCTGGCAAGCTAGTTTTGAGGGAAAGCACCCAAATGCCTGCTGGACCCTCAGCATCCCTTCCCCCCTGTAGAAGCCAAGAGAGTGAGAGGGTGAAGGGTCATTGGTGGGGAAAATGAGAGGATCCACCCTCTGAGCTGCAGCCCGAGCTGGGAACATAACACTGAGATATGTCCTTTTCCCACCAGGGAGGGCAGGCTTTTCTCCAGGGCTGCTCCAGCCAACACCACTACCAGTTGGCCAAACACCAAGAAAAATCCTAAGGAATGTCAACCCAACGCTGCCAACACGGAGACTGTTTTCCCTGTTCCAAACTTGTGTACTTCCATCTGTCCCCACAGCAGCATCCACGGAGGGAAGAGGTCCTCCCTGGGGACAGAGGTGCCTCCTGTGACCCTGCCAACAGAGGCAGCACTCTGACCAGAGGATGTTCGTGAGCTCCAGCACAATTTTCTGGTGACAGCGAAGGTGAGAAGGTTTTGGCAGACACAGAGTGCTCCTGTGTCTGCCTGTTAGGACCTTGGTTTAGACAAAGTGAAAGTGCTCTGGGCACTGAGCTGGGAATGGCAGCAGGAGCTGGGAAGGAGGGACTGCACCTGGCCCTGAGTGGAGGCTGCAGTGAGAGCAGCTCTGAGACCCCCTCAGAGCGGGGTTTGGGAAGGGGGAGCTGGTCCCCTGTCCCACAGTCCCACACCAGGTGCAGCCCAAGGAGAACAGGGCTGTCCGTGGCTCAGGGGGAGCTGCTGCCCCGGGGCATGTGGGGCAGGTCCTGGCGTGTCCCTGGCAGCCTTTTCCCTTTATCAGTGTCCCTTTATTAGTCTTTCCCCTGGAATGCCACAGGGATGCAGTGCTGATGGAGATGGGAGAGGGTCCCCTGGGTGGGAGAACATCACCCTTCCCTCCCACATCTGGGCATCCTTTCCCTCCACATCTGGGCATCCCTTCCCTCCCACATCTGCCTGGCTCTGGCAGCCAGGGAATGCCAAGAGGCCAGGGCGGACTGTGGGAAGGAAGTCCCAAGGTCTTCTGTCACCCTCACTGCAAACAAAGGTTGTTGAGTGTCCCAGTGACTACAGGGTACGTGGGGCTACAGCTCCCCCAGATCCTCCCAGTCACACACAAGAGCTGGGAATTGGGGTGGCAACAGTACCCAGGGATGGCTGCAGTGTCCCAGAGGTGACTATGCTGTCCAGGGATACCCTTGGTGGCCCAGGTCTGGCTCTAGTGTCTCAAAAGTGGCCATGGTGTCCCAATGTTGGCTGTGGTGGGATTGCTGCAGGGACCCAAAGCCAACCAGATTTCCAGGGGCTGGATACTCTCAGGGATATCTGGGTTGTCCTGGCAGCAGCTACAATGCCCAAGGGACAGCTGGGGTGTCCCAGGGTGGCTGTAGGATGTGGGAACTCCTGATGGGGAGGAACAGGAGAACCAAGGTCACAGGAACCAGATCCCCCCGCCCTGCTGAAGCACTTTGGGACAGATGCAGGCCCTGAATGTCATCCCACCCTGTGTGGCACCCAGACTGTGTCCTCTGCCCCAGCCAGCTCAGTGTCACCTTGGCTCAGGATCTAGCAACACACCCCGCAGGTGCTCCGTTCCCATGTGCCATCCCATGCCAACAGCCGCACTGGATGTCACCAGCCGTGCCACCAGGACCCTTCACAGATACCATGTCCCCATACACACCATGTCCCCCCATACACTCCATGTCCCCATACACACTGTCCCCATATACACCATGTCCCTCATACACACCACGTCCCCATACACACCATGTCCCTCATACACACCATGTCACCCCATACACACCATGTCCCCATACACACCATGTCACCCCATACACACCATGTCACCCCATACACACCATGTCCCCATACACACCATGTCCTCATACACACCATGTCACCCCATACACACCATGTCCCCATACACACCATGTCCCCGTACACACCATGTCACCCCATTCACACCATGTCACCCCATTCACACCATGTCACCCCATACACACCATGTCCCCATACACACCATGTCACCCCATTCACACCATGTCACCCCATACACACCATGTCCCCATACACACCATGTCCCCGTACACACCATGTCACCCCATTCACACCATGTCACCCCATACACACCATGTCCCCATACACTCCATGTCCCCATACACACTGTCCCCATACACACTGTGTCCCCATACACACCATGTCCCCCCATAGACACCATACACACACCATACCCCTCCCATACACAGAGGGGGCTTAGGGGGCTTCTGTGGGGTGGTTGCCCCACAGAGTCCCTGCCCAGGCATCCCAGGGCTGGCTGAGGATGGCCACAATGAGGGTTCACTGTCCCCTCAGCCCCACCACCCCAGGAACAGTCCTGAGGGTTAGCCCCGAGGCCAGAGGCCACCACCAGCACACTCTGGTCCTCTGCTGACACCTGTGGGCAAGGGACTGTCCTCGTGTGTCACCCTGCTCTACCTGGCACACTGCCCCACCTAGCACTGTGTCCCTGCGTGTCATTCCGCCCATACATGTCACCTCATCCTCCCTATGTCACTGTGTCCCTACAGGTTACCCCACCTGACATGTCACACTGTCCTTGCCCATCACACTGTCCCTACACGTCCCTGCTGCTGACATGTGCCCTCTGTCTCTTTGCCATGTCTCTTGCCCTGCCTGCACATCCTCCTGTTCCTGGGTGTCACCCACCTGCCTGTCCCCACAGCCTGGTCCTGTGGGGGATTTGGGGCTGGGCCACCACAGCCAGGGTTTGCCAGGGGAGGAGGGCTATGGTGTCCCTGAACTCATCCCTGGGGACACAGGGACAGTGTCACAGGCAGAGCCATGCAGCACCTGGGTCCCTGTCCATGGCACAGGGCCTTGGTGTGGAGCCAGGATGTGGGGCCGCAGTGGGGACAGCACCATCAGGTCTGTGCTGTGCCACGGGGGCTGTCCCCACCCGATGGCTGTGCCCCTGGCAGGGCCCAGCTGCAGCGCCCTGGGGATGGAGCCTTCCCTGGGAAAGGGCAGGCGAGGAAAGGTCGCCCGAGCAGTGCCCCCTCCACAGCCCCCATTGTCCCCCATCCCATTCTCTACCTCCTCCATGTTCCCATCACTCCCTTCATCCCTCTGATAACACCCTCCATCCCCTCCATTGTCCCTCCATTGTCCCTCCACCCCTCGATTCCACCCCCCATTTCCCCTTCCATCCCTCCTCCATCCTGCTCTATTGCCCCCTCCATTTGTCACCCTCCTCATCACCTCCATCCATCCATCCCCCTGCATCATCTCTGTCATCCTCCCTCCACCCCCCTCCATCCCTCCTTCCATCACTGCTGCATTCCCCCTCCCACCCTGCCTCCCCTGAAGCTTCCATCCCCCTCCATCCCTCCATCCCCCTCCATCCCCCTTCACCCTCCCCATCATCCTCTCCATCCTGTACTTGCCCCCTCCATTGTTCCTCCATCCCAATTCCATCTCCCCTCCATCCCTGCTGCATCTCCCTCCCACTATCCTCCCTCACACCCTCCTTTGTCCCCTGGTCCCCCTCCATGGCTGGGGCTGTGCCTTTGGGGAGGGACTGTCCCCGCCTGGAAGCTCCTCCTGGAGCAGGAGAACTCAGACAGCTCCAGGCAGGCCTGTGTAAGGCAGCAAATACCCTAATTAATTAATTATGGGATAATCTCTGGTTCTGGGGAAGGAACGGGTGGCTGCTCAGACTCGATTAACCACGAGAATGTTTAATCTCCCCCCGCAGCCCCATAAGGCACCGGGATTATTCCCACTGGGATGCACCAGCCATGGCCGGCTGCAAGGGGACACAGAGCCTGGGACAGCCCAGGGACTCCCAAACTCCACAGGGTGACCCTGCCCCCGCCCCACTGGGATGGGATGGGATGGCATGGGATGGCATGGGATGGCATGGGATGGCATAGCAGGGGGGGTTATCCCTGTGCTGGCTGCCAGGTCTGAGGAAAGAGCTCTGTCCCTGTCAGAGTGCTGGGACTGGGCATCCCCTGCTTCTCCTGCCTCTGTCCTGCATCCCAATCACACATCCCTGATCTCCCATCATGGACCCTGCATCCTGCTTCCCACATCCCAGTCCTGCATCCTGTATCCCACATCCTGCATTTCACAAAAGTACACGGACACAAATCCTGCATCCTGCATTCTGCAACCCACATCCCATCCCAAACCTGCATCCTTCATCCTCAATCTTTCATCTGGAATCCTTCATCCTGCATTCCACTCCTGCATTCCAATGCAGCATCCCAGCCCAGAATCTCAGTCCTGCATTCCAGTGCTGCATCCCAGCACTGGACCCCAGCACTGCATCCTTCATCCCACATCCCAGTCCTGCATGCCAGTGCAGCGTCCAGTCCTACATTCCAATCCTTTGTCCTACATCCCAATCCTGTATCCTTCATCCCATATCCCAGTCCTGCATCCTGCATGCCATTCCTGCATTTGTGATCCCATATCCCAATCCTGCATTCTGTGTCCTGCATCCTAATCCTTCATCCCAGCCCTGCCCGGCACACCCGTGTCCTTCATCCCACATCCCAGTCGCGCATTCCAACGCCGCATCCTCCATCCCACATCCCAACCCCGCACGCCGGTTCTGCATTCCAACGCAGCATCCCAGCCCTGCATCCTTCATTCCACACCCCTCATCCCGCATCCCGATCCCGGCAGCAGCACAAAGGCCGCACTACAGCTCCCGGCGTGCCCGGGGCGGGGGCTGCGCTCCCGCCCGCGGCTGCGGGTGCGCGGCTGCGGGAGCGCGCTCGGGGGGCGCGGGCGCGGGCGGGAGCGCACACCAATC
>JAGGNK010007127.1:157495-180752 GCA_017590115.1 Montifringilla adamsi | reverse complement strand
AGCCCCCCAGCCCCGCTGCGCCGCCGGCCCCGCCCGCCGCCGCCATGGCCGGTAAGCCCCGCAGCGGCTGCGAGGCGCTCCGGGTGGTGGCCCGGTGCCGGCCCATGAGCCGGCGGGAGGAGGCGGCGGGATACGAGCGCGTCCTGGAGCTGGACGTGAAGCTGGGCCAGGTGAGCATCCGCAACCCCCGCGCCGCCCCCGGGGAGCTGCCCAAGACCTTCACCTTCGACGCCGTGTACGACGCCAGCTCCAAGCAGGCCGACCTCTACGATGAGACGGTGCGGCCGCTCATCGACTCGGTGCTGCAGGGCTTCAACGGCACCGTCTTCGCCTATGGCCAGACCGGCACCGGCAAGACCTACACCATGCAGGGCGCCTGGGCGGAGCCCGAGAAGCGCGGCATCATCCCCAGCGCCTTCGAGCACATCTTCACCCACATCTCCCGCTCGCAGAACCAGCAGTACCTGGTGAGGGCCTCGTACCTGGAGATCTACCAGGAGGAGATCAGGGACCTCCTCGCCAAGGACCAGAGCAAGAAGCTGGAGCTGAAGGAGAACCCTGAGACCGGGGTGTACATCAAGGACCTCTCCTCCTTCGTGACCAAGAACGTCAAGGAGATCGAGCACGTGATGAACCTGGGCAGCCAGACGCGCTCCGTGGGCAGCACCAACATGAACGAGCACAGCTCGCGCTCCCACGCCATCTTCCTCATCACCATCGAGTGCAGCGAGACGGGGCCGGACGGCGAGGAGCACATCCGCGTGGGCAAGCTCAACCTCGTGGACCTGGCCGGCAGCGAGCGCCAGAACAAAATGGGGGCCCAGGGAGAGCGCCCCAAGGAAGCCTCCAAGATCAACCTCTCCCTCTCGGCCCTGGGCAACGTCATCTCGGCGCTGGTGGACGGCCGGAGCACGCACATCCCCTACCGGGACTCCAAGCTCACCCGCCTGCTGCAGGACTCCCTCGGGGGCAACGCCAAGACAATCATGGTGGCCACCTTGGGCCCGGCCTCCCACAGCTACGACGAGAGCCTCTCCACCCTCAGGTTCGCCAACAGGGCCAAGAACATCAAGAACAAGCCCCGGGTGAACGAGGACCCCAAGGACACCTTGCTGCGGGAGTTTCAGGAGGAGATCGTCCGGCTGAAAGCCCAGCTGGAGAAACGCGGGATGCTGGGCAAGAAGAGGAGGAGGAGCAGCCGGAGGAAGAAAGCAATGGATGGAGAGGGCACCGTGGACAATGAAGGGGAGGACGAGAATGAGGATGGCCTGGAGAAGACCATGGAGAATTACTTGAAGGAGCAGAAGGAGAGGCTGGAAGAGGAGAAAGCCGCTATCCAGGATGACCACAGCCTGGTGAGTGAGGAGAAGCAGAAGCTGCTCCAGGAGAAGGAGAAGATGATAGAGGACCTGCGGAAGGAGCAGGAGGCCACGGAGCTGCTGGCCATCAAGTACAAGGTTCGTGTTGCCACGCGTGGTGACAAATGGGGCCGGGGTGCCTGCTGTGCCCCCAGCCCCTGGTGTGGAGTGGGAATGGATCCCGAGCAGGGAGCCTGGGGGAGGTGCCCACCGCGATGCCCAGCAAGGGGACCTCCCAAGCAGGGTCCCCAAGGGCAGCCCCAGACTCTGGCATGGGGCTGGGCTGGGGTGGCCCTCGGACCTGCGTGGGGACACTGTGGGGACCTATGTGGGAGCTGCAGGGGGTGGGAGGGAAGGGCCACGGGAGAGAGGGTCACTGGTGGCACGAGTGTGCTGTGCTCAGCTCTTGTCCCCTTCAGCACAACAAAGCTGTGTGGGAAGGAGGAGTGACGAGAGTGATGCTGCAGATTCGTCCCTGGTGGCCTCGGGAGTGAGCCCAGGGCTGGGGACACGGGCACCTGCCCCCACCTGCCCCCAGTTCTGTCCAGCCCCTGGCTCCCAGTGGGGATGGGCAGGGCCTGGCAGCTCGGCAGGGACCCCCATCCCCCTCCCCACCCCAAATCCTTCCTGGCATCCCAAGCCAGAGCAGGGTGGATGGGGGCACCACTGCTGGCTCAGGGGTGCTCAGGGGTTTGGTGCTGAGGGTGAGAGGGGCCACAGCAGCCCCAGCTATGCCAGGGTCTGGGGCTGCACCTCCCCCTGCCCCAGCCCTGCTCCTGTCCCCACTGAGCTGGGGGGTCCTGACCCCTCCCGTGGTGGCTGTGGGGCCGGGACCACAGTCCCAGCAGTGGGGAGGGAGCACCCTCACCCTGGGCATCACACTCAGCATGGCCCCTCTGGCACAGCCCCTCTGGCACTGCCCCTCTGGCACCACTCTGGCCTGGATGCAGGGACTGGGCTGGAGCCCAGGCAGGCAGGGACTCCTCCGGGGGGGTTCATGCCCGGGGTGCCAGAGCTGGGCAGGGGTCCGGACCCTTTTCCATGGCCAGGGTGGTGTTTGTTGCAGCCCCAGGGACACGTGGCCATGCCCAGGGATGTGTGATTGTGCCCAGGGACGCGTGGCCGTGCCTGGATGCCTGCACGGAGAGCGTGGGATCACACTGGGACGTGCCACTGGGGCAGAGCCGTGGGCTGCTGGCTGGCACAGCGGGTGTCCCGTGATGGGTGTCCCGTGACAAGCGTGCTGGCAGAGCAGGATGCCTGGCACAGGGGTCTCTGCAGCCATCCCCCCGTCACAGCGGGGTGCAGGTTCTGGGGTGCAGGCTGGGCTGGGCTGGCTGCTGTCCAGCACAATGTCCCTGTCTGGCTCAGCAGGGCTGGCTCAGGGCCACGGTGTGTCCTGGAACTGCTGAGTAACAAGGCAGGGCCGGAGGCAGGGTGACACCATGTCCCTTTTGGTGGCCTTTGGGGCCGCTCCACGCACAGGGACCCTCTGGCTCTGGGGGTACAGCACAGTGACAGCAGAGAGGTGTCACCTCAGCGAGCACAAATCCTCCTGTGCCAGAGGGGCACAGCCTGCTGTGACGCTCACCCCGGTGGGCACTGCCCGTGGGACACTGTGGGGACACTGGGTGGTCTCAGGGTGCTCATGGGCAGCTTTGCCACACGGTGGGGCCAGGCAAGGAGCCACTGGCTCCATAGTGACCACGGCAAAGGCAGGTGAGGTGACAGGGGGGACACGAGGTGTCCCCTACACCCACGGGTGACACACTGCACCCTGTCTTATTGTCACACCCGTGGGTGTGGGCTCTGCCTCTGCCACCCAGCTGGGACGTGTGGGACATGGAGCTCAGAGAGGTGGGGTCAGCCTGCCCCTGCAGATGTGTGTTGGGCACCCAGATGTGCGTTGGGCACCCAGATGTGCTCCTGGGTGCCCAGATGTGTGCCCAGGCAGAGGGGCTGTGCCCCAGGGGAGCTGGCTACGGGGTGTGAGTGCTTCCAAGGGCTGTGCCAGGGGCTGAGGCCGAGGTCAGCAGGAGGGAAAGTGCTGGGAAGTTCTTTGGGTGCCGGAAATTGAGTTCCTGGGAGAGGCTTAGTGCTAAAGGAGATCGGGAGCCTCTTCCTTAGAGGGAATCAATGCCCTGGCAGGGAGGAAGCAGCAGCACTGAGAAACCTCTCAGTCTGGTGGGGATGGTGTCTGCAGGGGGGAGCTCTGTGGGAAGGGATGGCAGCTGGATCATCATCCCATGACCCTCCTGGTCCCCTCCCTGCACCCCAGCAGGGTCCCCAGGGACACTCAGCATCAAGGAAAGCAACTGGGACCAAGAACTGTGTTTGGAGGAGAAGGGGTGAGGGGCCCCTGGCAGCCCAGTGCCCCCAGCTCTGGCAGGGGATGGCACAGGATGGGGTGGGGGCTGCCCTTGGGGGTGTCAGCCCCCAGCAGAACAACCAGCCTGGGACACCCATCCAAAGGGAGAAAGGAGGGATCCCCAGGGTCAGGGGGGCTGGCTGGGGCACCCATGGGGAGGCTGTGTCCCCACAGCACTGAACGGCTGCGGGGGTCTCACTGGGTGGGAAAGGGAGGAAGGCACAGCTGGGGGGTGTCCCCTGGGTGCTGGGGGCTGCTGGCACAGCTGGGGGGTGTCCCCTGGGTTCCCCCAGAACCCACGATGCACCCCCTGCAGCTGGAAGGGGAAAATTGGGGGGAAAACCATGGAAATAGAGCCTTGCACCAGGCAGGTGTCGGGGGGGATGGGGGCCACAGGTTTGCCAGAGCCCCCCACTCTGTGCACAGCAACCCCAGGGAGACCCCTGCCCCAGGGACGTGTGACAGCAGCCCCGTGACCACCCTGTGCCCTTCCCAGTGCTGGCACCAACCTTGGGGTGGCCTGGTGGCCCCCCTGCCCCTCAGGGCTGTGGCCATGGCAGTGGGGAGGGGGCCAGGCCCTGTGAGGAGCAGGACCCCTGGATTTGGGGGGCCAGAGGGACCTCAAGGGCAGGTGCCCAGTGGGTGAGAGTGGCCACGTGCTGGTGGCAGAGGGGACATTACAGAGATGGTGGCCGAGCTGTCTCTGTGGCTGGGACGTTGATCTTTGAAGCTGTGTGTGGTGTCCTGGGGACATCTGTGTCCGTCCCTGCTGCTGCCCCTGAGGTGCAGCCGTGGGGGGCACAGGGTGTCCCCTGTCCCCATTTGTCCCTGATGGACACCCTGACACGGGAGCGGGGCTGCAGGGCACGAATACACACACGTGGTGTGCACGTGGACACACGCAGAGCGTGCACACACACACACAGAGCGTGCACACACAGACACACACACACACACAGAGTGCACATGGACACACACAGAGCGTGCACACACACAGAGCGTGCACACACACACAGAGTGCACACACAGACACACAGTGTGCACACACACACACACAGTGTGCACATGGACACACACAGAGCATGCACACACAGACACACACACACACACAGAGTGCACATGGACACACACAGAGCGTGCACACACACAGAGCGTGCACACACACACAGAGTGCACACACAGACACACAGTGTGCACACACACACACACAGTGTGCACAGAGACACACACAGTGTGCACACACACACACACAGAGCGTGCACACACACACACACAGAGTGCACATGGACACACACAGAGCGTGCACACACACACGCAGTGTGCAACACACACACACACAGTGTGCACAGAGACACACACAGAGCATGCACACGCACACACAGAGCGTGCACACACACACACACACAGAGTGCACATGGACACACACAGAGCGTGCACACACACAGAGCGTGCACACACACAGAGCGTGCACACACACACGCAGAGTGCACGCACACACACACAGTGTGCACAGAGACACACACAGAGCGTGCACACACACACACAGAGTGTGCACAGAGACACACACACACACAGTGTGCACACAGACACACACAACGTGCACACACAGACACAGCGTGCAAATACACACACAGTGGGCACATAGACACACACAGACATGCACAGAGTGTGCACATACACACACAGAATGTGTGCACATGGACACACAGTGCCTGTCCATCTCTGTCCATCCCTGCCCCTCCCTGCCCACCCCTGTCCATCTCTGCCCATCCCTGCCCACCCCTGGAGCCACAGCTGTGCGGAAGGAAGCGGCCCCGGAGCAGCCCGGGCTCGGAGCCAGTGGCCCTGGGGAGGGGACACGTCACCCTGTCACAGGCTGTGCTGTCACCCGCCCCCCTGTCACAGCCTGTGCTGCTGTGCCCGTGGTGCTGAACCAGCCCCGGGCTGCTGGCTGGCCATGGAGTCATGGAACCGTGGGGAAAGCCCTTCAAGGATCACCGAGCCCAGCCAGCCCCAGCACTGCCCAGGCCACACTGTCCCCTGTCCCCAAGTGCCACAGCCACAGGGCTTTGAAACCCTCCAGGGATGGGGACTCCACCCCAGCCTGGGCAGCTGTGCCAGGCATGGACAGCCCTTTCCAGGTGGGAATTGTTCCCAATATCCAACCTGAGCCTGGCATGGACAGCCCTTTCCAGGTGGGAATTGTTCCCAATATCCACCCTGTGCCAGGCATGGACAGCCCTTTCCAGGTGGGAATTGTTCCCAATATCCACCCTGTGCAGGCATGGACAGCCCTTTCCAGGTGGGAATTGTTCCCAGTGCCCAATCTAATCGTGCACTGCCTCCTCCCCATCAGCAGGGCTCCGAGCAGAGGGGCACTGAATGCTCCCACATCCCTGAGAGCAGGGCTGGGGACAGGGAGCAGGGATGGGGACAGGGATCAGGGGTAGGGACAGGGATCAGGGGTAGGGACAGGGATCAGCAATGGGGACAGGGATGAGGGGTGGGGACAGGGATCAGGGGTAGGGACAGGGATCAGCGATGGGGACAGGGATCAGCGATGGGGACAGGGAGCAGGGATGGGGACAGGGATCAGGGCTGGGGACAGGAATCAGGGGTGGGGACAGGGATCAGGGATGGGGACAGGGATCAGGGGTGGGGACAGGGAGCAGGGATGGGGACAGGGATCAGGGGTGGGGACAGGGAGCAGGGATGGGGACAGGGAGCAGGGCTGGGGGTCACCACCCAGTGAGGGTGGCAAGGGACAAAGCCCACGGGCAGGGGTGGGGGTGCCAGCCCTGCCCCCTGCCCTGAGCCCCCGTCCCCTCCAGGCCATGGAGAGCAAGCTGCTGATCGGGGGCAGGACCATCGTGGACCACACCAACGAGCAGCAGAAGATGCTGGAGCTGAGGCGGCAGGAGATCGCCGAGCAGGTACCGGGGCGTGACAGGGGTGTCCTGGGGTCCCTCCCTGTCCCCATCCCGGTTCCAGCCGTGTCCCTGCCCCCCCAGAAACGCCGGGAACGTGAGATGCAGCAGGAGATGCTGCTGAGGGACGAGGAGACCATGGAGCTGCGCGAGACCTACACGTCCCTGCAGCAGGAGGTGGAGATCAAAACCAAGAAGCTCAAGAAGGTGAGAGCACGGCGGGTGGGGACAGGGACAGGGATGAGGGGGTCCCTCCCCAGGGCTCCCAGCCCCAGGGGCAGGGCTGAGGTGCTGCTGTCCCCTCCCAGCTCTACGCCAAGCTGCAGGCTGTGAAGGCTGAGATCCAGGACCAGCACGACGAGTACATCCGCGTGCGCCAGGACCTGGAGGAGGCCCAGAACGAGCAGACCCGGGAGCTGAAGCTCAAGTAGGTGTTGGTGAGGGGCTTGGGGGGTCTTGGCTTGAAGAACTGGGTGTGCAGAGCAGGGCTGGGGGGCTCAGAGCAGGGTTGGGGGCTCAGAGCAGGGTTGGGGGGCTCAGAGCAGGACTGGGGGCTCAGAGCAGGGCTGGAGTGTTAGAGCAGGACTCAGGGGCTCAGAGCAGGACTGGGGGGCTCAGAGCAGGGTTTGGGGGCTCAGGGGCTCAGAGTGGGTGCAGAACTGGAGGGATTCTCCCACCCAGAGGCAGGGACAGCCGAGTCCTACCCGGCTGTCAGTGGTGGCACAAGCCAGGAGCTGTGCACTGGGTGAGCAGCACAGGGGGTGTCCAAGAGTTGCTGGGAAAGGGGAAAAACCAGAAAATGTTCCAGCAGAAACCCTGGCTGTGGCTGAACCTGGGGGGTGGCCGGGGGCGGGTGACCCCCGAGGGCACCTGGTGACCTGCTGTGGCCCCACAGCATCCTCAGAGGGACAGCAGCTCTGGGTACTCGGGGTGACCCCACCTCCCTGCAGCTCCAGGCTCCCTGGCAGAGTTTTCCCTCCGGGAGCCTCCCGCAGCTGCAGCTGCTGCTCCACCGCCCCCGGGGGTTTGTTCTCACTTCAAACACTCCTCTCTTTCAGCGTCTGTAGCCCCCCAGCTATTTACAAGCACTGCAGCATTTGCAGGGTGAAACAGTTTCACTACAAACAGAATTCCATCTCCAGCTTTGCCCCTTCTCTCCTCCAGCGTGGTTCTGACTGGAAGCCACAGCTCACTGGTGCAACTCGTTGCCTCAAAACAGTTTTTGACAGCTGCTTCACTTGCCCCAAAAAACACGGGAGAAAAGATTCCCTCTGGGGTCCACTTGGCATTGTTGAGCTTTCCTTGATTTTCAGGCTGGGCAGCAGGAGAGCAGACGTGGCAGGAGAGGAGGGAAGGGTCCTGGAGCCCCAGAGCCCCCAGGTTCCTCTCTGATGCCCGTCCTCTCCTGCCTCTCCCCTCTCCCTTTCTGCATCTATTGCTTCAACCTCTCCCCTTCCATCACACTGTCATCCTCCGGATGTTTCTTCTCCCTGCCATGTCTCCTTCTCTTCCTGCCTTTCCTCTCCCTTTCTGCCTGTTTTCTGTCTCCTGTCACGTTAACCCCTTCCCCTCCTGCTCCTGCTCCATCCCTCAGGTATTTGATCATCGAGAACTTCATCCCTCCCGAGGAGAAGAACAAGATCATGAACCGCCTGTACTTCGACGGCGATGAGGACCAGTGGAAATTCCAGCCGCTGGTTCCCACCGGAGGGTGCGTCCCCGTGTCTGTGTCCCCAGGGTACAGCCCCTGTCCCTGTCCCTGCCAACACACACGAGTGGCCCCGGGGCTGGGGGACCCTTGTAGGTGCCCAGGGGTGGGAATCCCCTCCAGGGCCAGCCCCTCCGCGCTGATGCAGCTCCCCGGGGCGCGGCGCTGTCGCTCACGGCCCCGCTTCGTGTGCTCCAGGAGCAGCTCCCAGATGAAGAGGCGCCCGACCTCGGCCGTGGGCTACAAGAGGCCCATCAGCCAGTACGCCAGGGTGGCCATGGCCAGGAGATCCCACCCCCGCTTCCGGGTACGGCACGGGACACCGCTGGGGCTGGGCGTGGGAAGGTGGTGGGTAAATGGGGTGGGTGGGTGGATGTGGGTGGGGATGGGGGGATGGAAGGATGGATGATGGATGGATGGATGATGGATGGAAGGATGGATGGATGATGGATGGATGATGGATGGATGGAGGGATGGATGGATGATGGATGGATGGATGTGTGGATGGATGGATGGATGATGGATGGATGGATGTGTGGATGGATGGATGGATGATGGATGGATGGATGGATGGATGGATGGATGGATGGATGGATGGATGGATGGATGGATGGATGGATGGATGGATGGATGGATGGATGGATGGATGGATCCGTGAATGGATGTGAATGGATGTGTGGATGGGTGGGTGTATGGATGGAGGTGAATGGAGAGCTAGAGATGGATGGATGAAGGTGGATGGTGAGTGGATGGGTGGAGGGATGGATAACACTGGGAGAGAAGATGGAGTAATCAAGCTCACGAGGATCTGGGATGCACCAATTCAAGCTCCCTGGAGCTTTATCCTCCCAGCTCCAGTCTGGAGCTCCTGGCTCTCCTGCCATTGGAGAGGACAGGGCTGCTCAGCCCTGGGGCAGGCTGGGAGAGCCAGAGCAGAGCCTTGAGCCACAGCCCAGTGCCAGGGCAGCCAGGAGAGGATCCCACTCCCCTGGCAGCGCGGGTCACCAGAGCTGGAGCCATGTTCTCCCCACGGTGACTCCCGTGCTGGCTGTCCCTGTGCCCTGGGCAGGCTGAGAACATCATGTTCCTGGAGCTGGACCTGTCCCCCCCGGCCATCTTTGAGTTTGAGCGCAGCAGGGACCCGGCGGAGCAGGACCCGCGGGCGCTGCACCTGGAGAGGCTGATGCACCTGGACAGCCTCCTGGAGCGGCCGGCGGCCTCCCGCGTGCGCAAGTCCCGCTCCTGGTGAGTGACAGTGGCGCTCCTGGTGAGTGACACGGCCAGGACGTTCTGTGGGGGACAGGGGGTTGGGACAGGCAGAGCCTGCCATGAGCTGCTGGCTGTGGTCAGATTGAAATGTTGCTGCGGCTGTGCTTGGGAGCAGCATCGTGTGCAGCTCTGTGCAGGAGGGACCTGGAGCTGCTGAGAGAGCCCAGAGGAGACCCCGGAGCTGCTCCAGGGCTGGAGCCAGGCTGGGAGAGCTGGGGGTGCTCACCTGGAGAGGAGAAGGATCCAGGGAGAGCTCAGAGCCCCTGGCAGGGCCTGGAGGGGCTCCAGGAGAGCTGCAGAGGGACTGGGGACAAGGCCTGCAGGGACAGGAGCCAGGGAATGGCTGCCAGTGCCAGAGGGCAGGGCTGGGTGGGATCTGGGCAATGAGGAATTGTTCCCTGGCAGGGTGGGCAGGCCCTGGCACAGGGTGCCCAGAGCAGCTGGGGCTGCCCCTGGATCCCTGGCAGTGCCCAAGGCCAGGCTGGACATTGGGGCTGGAGCAGCCTGGGACAGTGGCAGTGTCCCTGCCATGGCAGGGGTGGCACTGGATGAACTGTAAGATCTCCCAACCCAAACCTTTCCATGATATTCCTCTCTCCCAGACCCAAGGTGTTCTCCCACCCAACAAGGGCTGCCCTTTGGTGCTGCCTGCACAGCCAACAGCCAGGAAAAGGGCAGGATTTTGGGGAGGGCGGGAAGGCACGGCAGGGCAGCAGCCCCAGAGTGTCTGTGTGTCCCCAGGTGCCAGACGCCGCGGTCGCTGCCGTCCTCCACCACCCACGTGTCCCTGGCCTCCAGCTCCCCGTGTGCCGCCCCTCTGCCGGCCCAGGAGTGACCGCCCGGACGCCTCGTCCCGGACTGAGCCCCCGAGCGCCGAGGGGGGCCCGGCCCAGCGGCCCCAGCTCGTCCTTGTCCTCAGCTACTTGTGTGTGTTTGTGCGAGACACGAACGGCCCCGGGCCAGGGCGGCTGCCCCTCCCTCCCTCTCTCCTCCCCTCCCCTCTCCCCTTTCTCCGCCCCCCTGATCCGGATCTGTCACTTTATTTATTTAACCTATTTATTTATGGAGCGGAGGCAGGATTTGTGCTCGGACTGATGGACATCCAGGCTGGCGGTGGGCACCGTGCTGAGCCCCCCAAGGTTTGCCCAGCTCCCAGCCCTCCCCACATCGCCTGGCACAGAGCTGGGCACGGGGACACCACCGTGGCACAGGGCTGGGCAGAGGGACAGCACCAGGACACTGCTCCATCCCGGCAGGAGGGGCATGGGTCCCTCTCCAGTGGCTTTGGCAGAAGCTGAGGTTGCCCTGGCCCCTGGTGCTGGCTTTGCTGTGCTGGATCCCAGGGAATTTGGAGATTTCTGCACGGATGGGGAGACTTTGTGGTGGCAGTGCCTTGTCAGAGTCCCCAGCGGGACTCCCCAGCCTGCATCGACTCTGGTGGCAGCAGGGACACCTCACCGACTGCGGGCACGGCTGGCACTGCAGGAGTACCAGCTCCACCCACAGGGCTTGCAGAGTCACCAGACCAAGTCACCCAAAGGCCAGGGCTTTGTCCGGCTGTGCCACGCCCTGGGGACACTCTGGGGACACTCTGGGGACAGCCGCACCGAGGCGCCCGGCTCGCTCCCGTCGCTGAGCGTGGGTGTGCAGCTCCTGACACAGCCCGAGGTGGAAATCTCCACCCCCTTGCAGCACCTCCAGAGACACACCCAGCCTGGGAGCAGCGCTGCCTGCGAGCTCCGGGCTGCCAGAGGCTCCACCTGCAGCTAAAGGCAACGGGGACATGTGGGACAAGGAGGTGACACCCAGGGTAGCGATGGCATCGCTGTCCTCTGGACAATGGCACACAGAGGTCACCTCTGTCACCTCCTGCATGGGACAAACTCCCTGGTGGGTTGTGGAGGGCTGGCTGTGGAATGGTGATGGGTAAGAGGGAAGCCACGAGGGCTCTGGGGATGGGATCCTGTCCCAGCAGCTGCAGGGACAGAGCTCGGTGTTCCTGTGGGACATGGCTCCCAGGTGGAGGGAAGCTGGTGAAGACCCGTCCTGGCAGTGCCAGGCCAGCAGCTCTGGTGTCCCTGGGATGGTGGAGGTGGGGACATCCCTGTGATGGATGAGATCCTTGTGGATGAGGGAGCGACCCCTGGCTCTCCTGGGTCAGCAAAGGGCCGGACAGGGAGGGCAGGTCAGAGAGGATTGCAGGTGAGGAATGCCCCTGGCAACAAAGGGAATTCCTTCACAGGGTGGATGAGGTTGGAAGGGACCCTGGAGCTCTCAGGGATGTGGCCAGGTGGGTTTGGAGTCTCCCAGGGAAGGAGACTCCAGCGCTGTTCTGGGCAGGCTGCTCTTTGCTGTTGGACTGGTCCCTGCTCCCCGTGGTGCTCCTGCACTCGGCAGGGCTGAGGGAGGGCGAGGGAGCAAGGCACAGGCCTGGAATGGGGACATCCAGAGGGAAGCAGGAGCTGTGCAGAGCTCAGAGCCGGGCAGGTCCCTCAGCAGCCGTGTCCCATCCACACGTGGCTGTGCTGGGCCATCCACTGCCCTTCCCAGCTGTCCTGACACATCCCTGCACTGCCCAGGGGATCTCCTCCCCTTCCATCTAACACTGCCCTGCCTTGAGCTCTCCATCATTGCCCTCTGCTCCCCCCTTCCCTTTCCATCTGTGCCCCAGAACACCCTCTGTCCCTCCAAAACCTTTGTCCCCTTCTCCCCCAGCCTGGCACCTGCCTCGGGGGCACCTTGGCAGGCTGTAGCTTGCTCTGAGGACTGAGCTCCTCCCTCTGGCAGCAGCCAGGTCCAGGCTGTGCTCAGCCTGGCAGGAGGGAGCAGGGGAAGGTGTTGGAGGAGTGATAGCTGGGTCCCTTCCATGCTGTGGGGTCAGGGCTGGCCACAGGGACCCCCACAGCCAGGGGTGTCCCAGGGCATCCCCCAGGCCGAGCTGGCCCTGTGAAACCATCCCGGCCCTGGCCAAGGCCAGGCTGGGCACGGCTGGGAGCACCTGGGACAGTGGAAGGTGTCCCTGCCCAGGACAGGGGTGGCACTGGATGAGCTTTAAAGTCCCTTCCAGTCCAAACCATCCTGTGATTCCCTGATTCTGTGGAATACAGTGGCTGGGAGAGCTGGTTTGTTATTTAATTTCCTGGAAAGCATCTGGGAGTCGGGGTCAGGAAGCACAGACTCAGAATGAGGGGAAGCCTGGGGGGCTGCAGGAATAGAATTTCCTCCCCTTCTTGTTTTCTAGCAGTCCCAGTTGCCCTTCAGTGAATCAGCAGCTTGTGCAGCCCCAAAGTGATGAACCAGAGACCTTCTCTGGCCTCTGTTCTCACCCAAGGTGTGGGAAACAACTCGGGAGCTGAGGGTGTCCTCATGCCCCGGGCCATGGAGCATCCTGGGAAGGGTGGCTGTCCCCCAGGAAGGGTGGCTGTGACCAGGGAGGGTGGCTGTGGTCACGGAGGGATCCTCAGGAAGCCCTTCCAGCAGAGCTGTGGTCACGGAGGGATCCTCTGGAAGCCCTTCCAGCAGAGCTGTGGTCACGGAGGGATCCTCTGGAAGCCCTTCCAGCAGAGCTGTGGTCACGGAGGGATCCTCAGGAAGCCCTCCCAGCAGAGCTCTGGTCACGGAGGGATCCTCAGGAAGCCCTCCCAGCAGAGCACAGGCCGGGAGCCGCCAGCGCAGGGGATGGGATGAGGCACTTCCAGCATCCAGGGGCCGCTCCGGAGCCTCCCGAGCCCTCCCTCGCTCCAGCGGCGGCGCTCCCGGGAGCTGTCCCAGCACACGCGGCAGGGCGGGGAGCGCTCGGGCTGTCGGTGCCGTTCGCTGTCCGTGTGTCCCAGCGGGGCTGTTCCTCGGGGCCAGGGGCCGGGCCGGGGCTTCCTTTTGTTGTTGTTGAACTGTTCTTTTGGGGTTCAGGTTTGGCCGTTTTTCCGCGGGGAGGGGGGTGCGGGTCTGTTCCGGGTTCATGGACAAGGCGAGGGCCTCGATTAGGACCAAATTTTCGTGCCTGTTGCTCTGGTGATTTATTTAGAAATCAAAAGTTTACTGTCTGGTGGCCCATCCTTGTCACTCTATACATAGGACTATACAGGACATATTATAAATATATATATATTATACATAGTGTCTGGAGAGAGGCCGTTCCTGGCGGGATGGACACTCCTCACTGTGCTGTAATGTAGCTTCGACCCCGCGCTGGGAGCGCCCTCCAGGATGGCAAGGACACAATAAAGGAATGAGCATCACTGCCCGGGCTCCGCAGCCTGCTTAGCCCGGCCGGGGCTGGGAGCGGCTCTGGAGGAGGGAGGGAGGGAGCGAGGCTTCCTTCCCCCGGGATTTCTGCACAGGTTTGTGTTCCAGGAGACACGGAGCGCTGGCACAAGCCAGGCAGCTCCAGCTCAGGGACACCGGGAAGGGCCCCGGCACAGCCTGGGGCATCACACGGACACAGCTGGGCTGGGGGGTGGGAGAGGGGAGATGGGAAGGGGAGAGATGGAAAAGGGGAGAAAGGGGGAGATGGGAAAGGGAGAGATGGAACAGGGAGAGATGGAACAGGGAGAGATGGGAAAGGGGAGAAAGGGAGAGCTGGGAAAGGGGGAGATGGGAAAGGGAGAGATGGAACAGGGAGAGATGGAAAAGGAGAGATGGAAGAGGGGGATTGAAAAGGGGGAGATGGAAAAGGGGCTGGAAAAGGAGAGATGGAAGAGGGGGGTTGAAAAGGGGGAGATGGAAAAGGGGCTGGGAAAGGGGGAGATGGAAAAGGGGGAGCTGGAAAAGGAGAGCTGGGAAAGGGGGAGATGGAAAAGGGGGAGCTGGGAAAGGGGAGATGGAAAAGGGGGATCTGGAAAAGGAGGAGCCAGCCAGGAGATCCCCAAGGTCCCAGTAGGTGAGGGCAGCTCTTTCACAGGGAGGAGAGAAGAGCCCGGGGGTAAAAGCAGAAATAAGATGAAACAGGGACACCTAGAGCCCACAGGGAGAGCAAGGGAGGAGCAGGGACATCCAGGTGCATCCAAGCTGCTCTGGAACAGGAGCTGGTGGGGCCTCACTGCCTCAGGAGCTGCAGTTTGGAGAGGGGAAGGGCCAGGTCATCTCCAAGGGCTGCTGCATTTTCCCCTTGCCACTGCAAATGGGAAAATCCCCATGGCTTAGGCATTAAAGCAGCTCTGAGAAAACACTGCAAAGGCTGGGCTGGGCTGGGCTGGGTTGGGTTGGGTTGGAAAGGACCTCAAAGCCCATCCACTGCCACCCCTGCCATGGCAGGGACACTGCCACTGTCCCAGGTGCTCCCAGCCCCAGTGTCCAGCCTGGCCTTGGGCACTGCCAGGGATCCAGGGGCAGCCCCAGCTGCTCTGGGCACCCTGTGCCAGGGCCTGCCCACCCTGCCAGGGAACAATTCCCAATTCCAAATGTCCTATCCATCCCTGCCCCCTGGCAGTTTAATTCCCAGCTCTGAGGTTCTCCACAGCAGAGGGAGTTAAAAGCCCTGTGGATGTGGCACTTGGGGACAAGGGTCACTGGTGGCCTTGGCAGTGCTGGGGGCGTGGTTGGGCTCTGTGGTCTCCCAGGGCTTTTCCAACCCAAAGGAGTTTGTGATTCCAGGCACGCAGAGATTTGTTCTGTTTCCCATGGAAAAGGTCACTTGGATCAGGTGAGTCACAATAAATGCCACTGAAAAGGGACTGAAGTATGAAAAGGGAAGATGAAAGGTCCCTCAAAGGCACTGGATGTCCCCAAATCACCTGGTCAGATTTAACCCATGCAGAGGGAATTTTGGTGAAGGGGCCTCTGGGCTGCCAGTGAGGGGTCTGAGATCTCATAGAGAAGAGGCTGAGTGTCCAAACAGGACACTTGATAAACAGGATAAACATGAGGAATGTCTTGAAAATGGAGAAAGGGGAACTTGAGGGGTTCTCTGCTCACTTTAACTTCACCCCCTGAAAGGGCTGAATGGATCAACAAAATCCACCTGAAAATCCTGGCAGGGGAACACGTGAAGGTAACAACCAAGGTGGGCTGTCCAAAGCAAATCCCACCAAATGCCACCACAGCAGCTCCATGCTCGGCTGGAATACAAGACCCTGCAAGTGTGATGGCATAATGTGGGACAGAATGAGGGATTTTGGTGAAACTCTGACACTCCCCCCGAGGAGAGGCCTGAGTGGAGCTAACAATGGGATTATTCCAAGAGAAACAGGTCATAGGGAAGCAGACAAAGGGGATTTGTTCTCCTTCAGCCCAGCCTTCCTGGGGATTTTCCTGCTGGGGAAAGCCCTGCTTTTCAACCAGGAACGGGAGCATTTGTGATGGTTTTGTCAAAATCAACAGGAATGATGTGAAAACATGAAAGAAACAGGGTGATTTCCACCTGGGAACAATGTGGAAAGCAGAGGTCATGGTCTGCCAATACCAGAAATGCAGCTGCAAAAGGAAGGGATTATCCCATTGCTGCTACCAAGGGAAGAGAGGACAAGAACTCCTGGTCCTGAAACACAGCAGGGAATCTTTAGATGAGAATTTGGGACACCAAACTCCCCAAGGCTGGCACTGGAGGAGTTCCCCTCTGTAGGACACAGTGCTGTTCCAGAGGAGGTTTTAAGGGCAGATGGGACTGATGGCACCAAGGCCATCAAGGGCACAGGAGGGCACAGGATGGTGGGACAGGACCTGGACATCCCTCCCAGTCCTGCTTCCCGTGGGTCTGTGGTTTGAAGTGCCAGCCTGTGAGCACAAGGCCCCTGAGGGACAGTGACAGATCAGAGCATGGCCACAGTCAGGAGCTCTGTGCAGCCAAAGGGCTCCAGAGATCAGGCATGGAAAACCAAAAAAGGGATTTTCACACCAAGTGGACGTGCCAAAGCCATTCTGAAGTGCCAGCTTTGGCAAAGTTCACAGTACAGCCCGTGGGGACAGAGGGTGAGCTCGGGCAGGTAAAAATGCTCCAATCACCAACAATCCTCTTTGCCCATTCCCAGCTTCTTTTTAATTCCTCTGTCAAGGTCAGGATTGAAGCTCTCAAGATGGAATTTCACATTCAGACTCAGGTGTTTATTATTTCCCATCTCTGTTACAAGTTGTGAGTTCTGCAGCACTCTACTAACAAGCTACAAAATGGCCAACCATCTTTCCCTACAGGGTCTTTTAAGGCTAAACTATCCAATTAAGGAATGACACCTACATTATTTTCACGTTTAACCCAATAACTGATCCCTCAAAGTCCACAGGGCAGACTTTTCTGTCCAGCTACAAAACACCACCCAAATCCATGAAGAAGGAAGAAGGTGAGGAAGAAGGAGCAGCCTCCACCCTAAAACCTCCATCTTGCCCCATATAGATGACAATATCCTAAAACCCCAAACTCTTAAATGTTCCACCCTGTGCTATCACACATTTCTAACCAACTCCACACCCACAATCCCTATGCTATCTATCAATTTTGGAAACCTTTTCCAAGACCTCAGGTAAAATATAGTATTTTCTTGTGGCTCTGTGCCCTTCAGCACAGACAGTTTAAAATTCTCAGCATCCAGGGATCCAACATCTCTTCCCTTGCAAATTGTGCAGTGCCTGGTTCCCAGTGGGGCTGTTGGGCTCAGCTGCTGGGCTGGGCTGGTGGCCAGGAGGGGTTCCTGGCTCCCTGCTGTCCCTCCCAGCTCCAGGAGCAGCGTGCCTGGATGGCCTCGGCTCCTGCAGACATCAATATTGATGGCCCAAGCTCATAAAATTTGCAAGGCAAGGAATACCCAGGGAGGTCTGGGCCTGCAGTTCTGCCTGGGTTGGTTGGTGGTGTTTGCTCCTTCCTCAGGGCCACATCAGCTTCTCCCAAACATCTGCTGTGGTTCCAGTGCTGGGGACATTCCCTGGATGCAGCAGGGAGGGGCATCCCCTCAGATCCCAGAGCTCTTTGTTTGCCTTGAAGAACCTCCCCTTGCAGTCCTACAGAACACCACAGGTTTTATGAGAATGTTGAACAAGCTTATAGGAATATGATTTGAAGGGCTCTGTCCCATCTGCTGACAGTTCAGAAAAAAAATTGTAGTTTGCCATTGAAATCTAGAAAATTTAGGATAAACTCACTACAATAATTTTTGTTTCTTTCTTAGTACAATTCATGGTACTTTTCCTGCCATGAATTTAAGATTTATACCTTAGGTTGCCCAGAGAAGCTGTGCCTGGAAGTGTCCAAGGCCAGCCTGGATGAAGCTTGGTTTAGGTTGGACATTGTGAAAGGTTCATCCCCAGAGGGGGCTGGCACTGCCCGGGCTCCCCAGGGGATGGGCACGGCCCCGAGGCTGCCAGAGCTCCAGGAACATTTGGACAATGCTCTCAGGGATGTGCAGGGTGGGATTGTTGGGGGTCTGGGCAGGGCCTGGGGCTGCACTGGATGATCCCTTTAGGTCCTTCCAGCTCAGGATATTCCATGATTCCTGCTGCTAAAGCAGTGCTAAAGCTTATTATCATCTTTGCAAAGTGCTCTGGGATTTATTGGTTACACAGAATTCCTGAAGGGCCAAATGTTTTCACTCCTGAGTGGTTTTTAAAGCACGAGGGGAGCCACAGCCACCAGGAATGTTCCATGTGCACTTCCCAAGAGAGAAGCTGTGTGGGAAGCCTTTGGTGCACAGAGGGTTTGGGGATTATTTTGGGGTTTTTTGTTGTTCCCTGACGCTCTCATGACACCCTGTGGGCTTCCCCCTGTACTACTGCAGCTGCACAAACAGCCACGAATTCCACTCTTTCTCTCCCCAATGGCTGTTCACTTCTGTCCCTACATTTTTCTCAGTGACTTTTCCCCCAGTCTTTAATGGCTTTCAGCAAAGGGATCTGGTCACTGGATGTGGCTGTCTCTGGATCCCTGGCAGTGCCCAAGGCCAGGCTGGACACTGGGGCTGGGAGCAGCCTGGGACAGTGGCAGTGTCCCTGCCATGGCAGGGGTGGCACTGGGTGGGCTCTGAGGTCCCTTCCCACCCAAACCATGCCAGGATTCTGTGCTTCTGTGAAAAGAACAGTCAGTGCTCTGCCAGGCTGGGATTCTGACTGAACCTCAGATGAAAACTGAGTTTGAATTTTATTGGGAATGTTTTCCCAAATGACAGCAGCAGCAGCTGTCAGCAGAGTCAGTGCTAGAGATCTGATTGGGACCTCAGGTTTCAGCTTTTCGATTTTTCACATTCTGTGCTGCTTTGGTGTGTGGGTCTGGATTCCACATCAGAAACCCCTGCTTTATTCTTTAGCTCTGTCCAGCCTCTGCTCCAGGGCAGCCTTCCCAAGGCATCACCCAGAGCAGCTGTGGCTGAAGGAAGAACAAACTTACACGGGTGGGGAAAAGAGAGCAGTGTCCCTCCCAGGAACAGCCCCAGCACTGCCCAGGGCGGGTTAAGGCCTCTGAGTGCTCCACACCCAGCAGAGCTTTGAATGCTGGGGGCAATAAATTGAATGGAGGCCTCCAGGGTGGGTATCACAGAGACATGGAATGGCATAGAACCATGGAATGGTCATTGGAAGGGACCTCAGAGCCCAGCCAGTGCCACCCCTGCCATGGCAGGGACACTGCCACTGTCCCAGGCTGCTCCCGATGTCCAGCCTGGCCTTGGGCACTGCCAGGGATCCAGGGGCAGCCCCAGCTGCTCTGGGCACCCTGTGCCAGGGCCTGCCCACCCTGCCAGGGAGGAATTTCCTCCTAATATCTGAATTATTTACAGCCCCTCTGCCTAGGTGTCCACTGGAATGTTTTCTGCTGGGAAGAGCACGTGGCACTCTGCTGTGAGCTGTCAGGAAAGGGAACTGAGCCAGGAATGGTCATTGGAAGGGACCTCAGAGCCCAGCCAGTGCCACCCCTGCCATGGCAGGGACACTGCCACTGTCCCAGGCTGCTCCCGATGTCCAGCCTGGCCTTGGGCACTGCCAGGGATCCAGGGGCAGCCCCAGCTGCTCTGGGCACCCTGTGCCAGGGCCTGCCCACCCTGCCAGGGAGGAATTTCCTCCTAATATCTGAATTATTTACAGCCCCTCTGCCTAGGTGTCCACTGGAATGTTTTCTGCTGGGAAGAGCATGTGGCGCTCTGCTGTGAGCTGTCAGGAGAGGGAACTGAGCCAGGACTGATGAACTGAGCTGGGCTGAGCTGAGCTGAGCTGAGCTGGGCGTGATGAACTGAGCTGGGCTGAGCTGAGCTGGGCCAGGAGTGATGAACTGAGCTGAGCTGAGCTGAGCTGAGCCAGGAGTGATGAACTGAGCTGAGCTGAGCTGGGCCAGGAGTGATGAACTGAGCTGAGCTGAGCTCTGGAGACCCCAGCCCCAAGGGACTGGGCACACTTTGGGAAAGGCCTCCATGGATTTCCTGTTCCCCTGGGAAACCCATGGAGCCTGGCCTTGAAGCTGCCCCTCCTCCCTCTGTGCAGGGTGGACAGGAAAAAGTCCAGCTCCAGCAGACAGGTCTGGAATGAGCTACAAGGAATGACCCATCCACCAGCAGGGCCCAGCTCCAGCTGCAGAACCCCCAGGTGGTGCTCAGTGCATCACTTCCCAGGAAAAGGGAAGTGCAGGCTGCATCCTTTTGTGATCTCACTGTTTGTTACTGTGTCTGACGGCTCTGGGCAGGAGGGAAAGGCCAGACCTGCTCCCGGAGCTCCAGGGGCTGCTGCACTTCCAGCTGGGGTCAGCAGCTCTGGGAATGTCTCACAGGAACGTGGAATGCTGACACCCACCCCACTGTCAGTGCAGGTCCTGGAGCCATCCCACTCCACACCCTGTGCAGCTCCCTGCTGGGATCACCTTGGGGTGCAGTTAACCCCTTCCTTCCCTGGGATTTCAAGCCCCGGTGCTCCCTCCCTGACCCTTTTCCCATCCCCCTGTGCTCCTCCCTTGAACCTTTTCCCACCATCTGAGTGTTTGATTGCTCCCATCCCTCAGTGCACTGAGTCATGGTTTCAAACAGACATGGAACCACGTCTGCAGCAGCAGCAGAACCCCAGGGTGGATCCAGAAGGGCAGCTGGAAGGATGGATATGAGGGAAGAATTTGGGATTTCTGTCTTGCCCCAGAGCACCACCCCTCACACTGAGGGGCGTCCTGACACATCTGCTGAGGGGAGGGCACTGTGTCCATCTGCTGATTCCCTTCCCAATGGGAATCAGCAATCCCCCATCCTTAATTAGATCCTTAATCACAGTCAATTCCATGACTTTTGAGGAGATCCTTGACACTGGGAATAGACAAAACCACCCCCACTGAAGGGAAGATAAATCCCTTAGCAGGGAGGAGATGTCCTGGGGTTGTCATTGCTCAGGGAATTTCCCCTTTCTCATTCTCTGCCATTTGTTGTTGTTCCACACTGTTGAATTTATTGTCAATTATTTATGCATGGCTCATCCCCACAGCACTGACCTGTCACAGGTACCTCCTTTGGCACCTTGTGTCCTGGAATTGTGGCTTTCCATGTGTGTCCCTTGCTTCTTCACTCTTCCCGTGCCTCAGGCTGTGTCACCACTCATCCCTTGGGCCAGAACCAGTCAGAGAAACCTGGAACCACAGAAACGATGGGATATTAAACATCTGATTTGTTCTATATTAAATATCGACTTTAATAACACAGCTGCCAGGGAGCAGGAGGAGATTCTGAGCTGGGTCTGGAACAGGCTGTGCTGGGAGCAGCCTGGGACAGTGAAAATGTCCCTGCCATGGCAGGGGTGGCACTGGATGGGCTTTGAGGCCCTTCCCACCCAAACCAGTGTGTGATTCCATGATTTCAACAAAAAAAAATCCCTCAATCCTCTCTAAATTAATCATTTTTGTAGCTCCCAGGGTGGCCAAAAGTGCATGGCTGAAGCAGAAATTGCAGCTTGTTTGGGATGTTTGGGAGCCGTGGCTGCTAAATTACAAACTGCTGCTTTTGATACAGTATAATCTGTCAGTTTATGTGTGCAACATACAGCTTTTATAAACAGGAATGTAATATATAATAATATCCTAGACCACAGCTTAACAGAGACTGTGAAAGGCTGAAATGCTTTTTCATGTAACTCAGAAAATGGTGTGAAATAATTAGGGGATTTCCCACATTCGGGGACTGTCTTATCTGAAAGACAAGATAACGCCGAAAAAAGAAAATTTCATTGATCCTCCTTATCAGGGAGTGAAAATACAACGGGATGGAACCACAAGAAGAAATAAAATACATTAGTTTAATCTACAAGGTGGCATGAAGACGAGTCAAAGGTTAAAACCAACCAAAAGAACATCTAAACTCAATGTTTGAATATATAAACTCTTAGGAACATGTATAAACTCTTAGCAATAATGTTTGAATATATAAACTCTTAGGAACATGCATAAACTCTTAGCAATATGCACTTACCCCCTGTAATGTAACAGTATATAAAGAACACTGTTTTTAATTAAGTGTGCTTTTGGCAAATAGCCAATCACCCCAATGCTGGATTTTATCCCTTAGAAACTTTTATAAAATTTTTAAATAGGGAGCTGTGTTTCTCACATGGGGAACTGGGGGAAACTCAGGCAGAGCTGGTGTGAGGGAGAATGGGGACAGGGCAGGGGGACAGTGCTGATTTTGGAGCTCTCTGGACACAGACACAGTTTAGAAATGAGAAACCGAATTGTTTCACACAGGGTGCAAGGTGGAGCTTTCCACAAACCCAGCACAGCAAGGAGCAAAAATCGCAACATTTGTACATATTTTCATAAAACCACCCATGCAATGCAGGGTTGTCACCTGCCTAATGCACATTTGGTTAGAAATACTTGCTTCTGTGCCCGCCTGGCTTCCTTTGGGGGGCTCTGGGGAGGTGCCCCCGTTCCATTTTAAACCAAGTTCACCAAGGGTTTTGTGCCAAGCAAGAGGTGTTTGCTGCCCTGGACTTGTGAATAGTCACATCCACACTTATATTTACACCGTGTGGCTCCAGCCAGATGACAGGAGACACGGCAGGTGTCAACAGTCAACAGGAAGACCCCGACTATGCACCAAAGGCCCTTTGAGGGAGCTCAGGCTCCCTCCTTTGAGGCCGCTCCAACCACAGCCAAGACCCCGCTTCACAACGCCCTGCCCATTCTCCATGACTCGCGGAGCGAATTATTCGCTATTTCTGACTCTTGAGGCGTCACCATCGGGGCCGGGGGGCACCGGGCGGTGAGGGCGCGGCTGAGGCTCTGAGGGAGCGCCGCCATCTTTCTCCCTCAGCCAGGGCGCCAGCGCAGGCTGCGGGCACCGCCGGCGAGCGTGGAGGAGGGAGAGGAGGGAGCAGAGGCTGCCGGTGGCACTTGGTGGCGGCGGGAGAGCGGAGCTATTGGCGGTGGCAGCCAGGGGGACACATCGCCGCCACAGCAGAGCGCCCTGAGGCGCCCCCGCCGCCATCTTCGCTCCCCCTCAGGCGCCGCCGCCATCTTTGTCTGTCCCTCCGAGAGGCGGGAACGCGGCCGGAGGGGCGCGGTGGGCGTGGCTTTCCTTAGACACCGCCCCCTCATCTCGCCGTGGGCGGGGTCGGCGGGCGGGGTCACATGACCGCGGCCCGTGCGCAGCCGGAGCCAACATGGCGGCGGCGGCGGGCGCAGGGGCCGCCGCGCTCGGCGCTGCTCGCCTTTAGCGGCCTTCAGGGGCCGCCGCCCCCCGCCCCGCCGCCC
>JAGGNK010007127.1:136857-157485 GCA_017590115.1 Montifringilla adamsi | reverse complement strand
GGGGCGGGTCGGGGCGCTCCCGGGGGGGCGGCGGGACGGGGCCTGCCTGGCCGTGCCGCCGGCAGAGCCGGGGCGGGGGTTGTTTTGACCCGGGCTCCGGTTGCTCCGTGCTTCCCCGGGAAGGGATTTCCCCGGGAAGCGGCGTGGGGGAGGGACTGCCGCTTGGATTTGCTCTGGAGAGCGAGGGTGGAAGTCAGAGCCGCCCGCAAGTGAGCGGCACGGGGGCTTTTCGGTGTTGGCGGTGCCTTCCGTGCGGCTGGACCCGCTCAGGTGCTGAGCTGCCCCAGGTCAGGCAGAGCTGCACGTGCTGAAAGGTGAATTTTTATCTCCCGGCTGCCCAGCGGGACAGGGCTTGTCGCTGTCCTGTCGCCTGGCTGGCAGTCCCTGCGTGGGCCGGGCACGGAGGGTGGAGAAAAGGGAAGTTGGGAAGTGGGACAGAAATGAGGGAGGAAACTCCACAGGTGCGACCCTGCTGAAACGCTGAGCTCTGAGAGCTCAGCTCGCCCTTCCCAGGTCGGGATAAATCCCCCTCACGGAGAGGGGGAGGAGCTGGGCTTCTGAGAACCCTCCTGGAAGAGGGATCTGTTCAAACAAGACTTGAAAAGTCTGGCTGGGAAGCAAATGTAAATAGAAACCTGCGGCTGAGACTTGCAAGGGATATTTTAATAAATAAATTCACTTGCACCTCGTGTTTACAGCTTGAAAAGCATCAGAATAGCTGCTGTGTGCAGGAGAGGCAGTGCAGTCAGAGATTTTTAAGAAATATCTTGCTGGCTTGCAGGCAGACACTTTGGTGTTGCTCTGCATGTGTTTTTGTGTGTAATTTTAACAGTTTCTCTTGAAAGAGCAGTGAAGGTTCCTTTTTGGAAGAACAGTGGTCTCCAGAGGAGGGTAGGGGTGGGATCAGCTCTTTTCCAGCCCCTCTGCTCTGCTGTCCATCCACCGAGCCCCTCCAGAATCCACTTAAGGGCTAAACTGTGTATTCTGCATGGAACCTTCTCACCCTGCAGGCTGCACATTGCCCAGAGCCAGGGCACAGGCAGGCAGAAGGAGGGAAGGATGAGCAAATCCCTGCCAAAACCCCAGCTCTGGCAAATCTGTGTGCACAGCAGGAATGCCAGAGCACTCTGCTCAAACTCCAGCTCCAGTCTCCCCGAGGTTTTGCTGAGTTTTGGGGTAGAAATCGTGGCTGGGGTTCTTGCTGTGTGCTGGGCTTGGCTCTCACTGCTGCTTGGGCTTTGGAGGGAAGGTTGTAAAGCTGTGCTAAGGAAGGTAAAAGCTCCCAGGAAGGTAAAACCTTGTCCTTCTGCTTTTGGAAGGTGACATAAAATTGTCCCCAAGCTCAGGAGTGTCTCCAGGTGTCTCCTCTGTGTGGGGGTTCCCTCCCTGAGCTCAGAGCTGGCTCTGGGGTGACCCTGAGAGTCACAGGGCTGAGGGGCTGGGCCTGGGGCTCTGCTTGTCCCAGGATCTGCAGCTTGGAAAATCCCTCCCAGTCCAGCTGTGCCCAGTGCCCACCTTGTCCCCAGCCCAGGGCACTGAGTGCACATCCAGGTGACACCTGCAGGGATGGGCACTCCAGACCTCCCTGGGCAGCCCCTGCCAAGGCCTGAGCACCCTTTCCATGGGGAAATTCCTCCTGGTGTCCACCCTGAGCCTGCCCTGGCCCAGCCTGAGGCCATTTCCCCTTGTCCTGTCCCTGTTCCCTGGCAGCAGAGCCCGACCCCCCCTGGCTGTCCCCTCCTGTCAGGGAGTTGTGCAGAGCCACAAGGTCCCCCCTGAGCCTCCTTTTCTCCAGGCTGAGCCCCTTCCCAGCTCCCTCAGCCTCTCCTGGGGCTCCATTCCCTTCCCAGCTCCCTCAGCTGCTCCTCACAGCTGACTCTCCAGACAAGCTTGTCCTGGGAAACTCCCCAGCTCCCTGCAGAGCAGCCTCAGGTCATCCCAGCTCGATTTTCTGTTCCCCTGTGCCTCCTCTCCTGCTCTGTCACCTCTGCACTGTGCTCACAGGTGGCTGAGGCAGCTAAAGCAGCAAAACAACTTTTTTTTTTTATAATTAACTTCTGGTGCTGATCTGTTCTTGCTCCACTTTATTCCTCCTGGCCAGGAGTTTGGGGTTGGGTCTCCTCCAGTTCTGGGGGGTCATGGCAATGCACTGAGGTAATTTATTCTTGAATTAATTGAATGCATTGGAGCAGCTCAGAGGTGAGACATGGCAGTGGGGCCGTGAGAGGAGGGAATTCCATGGAACTGCAGCTGTGCTGCTTTGTGGGGCTGGTAAGTGAGGCAGCAGAGCAGCAGGAGGTGAGGGAAGGTCCCCAGGAGGGCAGGAAGTCACTGTTGATAAACAGCCTGTTCTCATTTCCTGCCTGGCTCTGCAGCTGCACAGAGCTGGGAGCTGCTGCCCGTGCTGGGACAGGGCCTGGGGTCCCTGCAGCTCCAAAGCCACCTGCAGGAGGGGGAGAAGCTGCTGCTGCTGGGAGTTCAGGGCGTGGGCAGCACACGGTTTGTGTTCAGCCTGTGCCACTGCTGGAGCTGTGATCCTGTACCCAGAGCTGTGCCAGGCTGTGTGTGCACAGCCAGGGGGGTGCCAGGGCTGTGCCCAAGCTCAGGGCTCTGCTCTGGCAGCCCAGGGGTATCAGAGAGCTGGCACTGCTGCTGGTCACCCAGAGCTGGCAGAGAGAGTGGGTCTGGGCTAGGACTGGCCTTGGTCTTGGCTGGGATGTGTTGTCCTGCTGCCTCCCACACCCCCAGGGCAGGGGGATTCTGTCCCTGTGCTCAGGTGAGAGCCCACCTGCAGAGCTGCCCCAGCCCTGGGGATTCCAACAGCACAAGGACCTGGAGCTGCTGAGAGAGCCCAGAGGAGACCCCGGAGCTGCTCCAGGGCTGGAGCCAGGCTGGGAGAGCTGGGGGTGCTCACCTGGAGAGGAGAAGGATCCAGGGAGAGCTCAGAGCCCCTGGCAGGGCCTGGAGGGGCTCCAGGAGAGCTGCAGAGGGACTGGGGACAAGGCCTGCAGGGACAGGACTCAGGGAATGGCTCCCACTGCCAGAGGGCAGGGCTGGATGGGAGATTGGGAATTGGGAATTGTTCCCTGGCAGGGTGGGCAGGCCCTGGCACAGGGTGCCCAGAGCAGCTGGGGCTGCCCCTGGATCCCTGGCAGTGCCCAAGGCCAGGCTGGACATTGGGGTTGGAGCAGCCTGGGACAGTGGCAGTGTCCCTGCCATGGCAGGGGTGGCACTGGATGAGATTTAGTGTCTCTTCCAACCCAAACCATCCTGGCACTCTCAAGGACACGGCTGCAGCAGCTGTCACTCACAAGAGTCACCTCAACACTTTGTGTCCCTGGGTGGCCCAGCCAAGGAGCATTTCCAGAGCCCACCTCCCACACAGCCCCAGCCCCTCAGCACTGCAGGGTGCTGCAGCAGGAAAAACCATTTAGCCCCTGCACTCCCATCCTGCTTGTGTTTCTCTCTTCATTCCACGGGGTTTGTGCTCTTGGGCTGAGATTTGGATCATTTGTCCTTGGTGCCCAGCTGGAGCAGGAATTGTTTTGTCTCCCTGCTCTGTGCACAGAGCTCACCATCCCCTAATGTGGAATCCAGACCCACACACCAAAGCAGCACAGAATGTGAAAAATAGAAAAACAAAAACCTGAGGCATCATGGGCACCCTGTGCCAGAGCCTCCCAGCTCACCCTCCCAGCCAGCATCCCAATCTCCCATCCCTCCCTGCCCTCTGGCAGTGGGCAGCCCTTCCCTGTGTCCTCCTGCTCCATCCCTTGTAAATTGTCTCTCTCCATGTTTCCTGTCCACCCCTTCAGCCCTGCAAGGCCACACTGAGGTCACCCTGGAGCTTCCCTTCTCCAGGTGAACAATCCCAGCTCTCCCAGCCTTTCCTCCAGCAGAGCTGCTCCGTCCCTCTGATCACCTTGGTGCCTCCACAGCTCATTATCCTCCCTGATGGTTCCATGGGAAATGTCTGGAGGCTGCTGTGGAGCCCAGCAGGCTCCTCCTGGAGAGCCTGGCAAGGGTTTGTCACTTCTCAGGGAGGTGTTGCACAGGGTGATGCTGCAGAAGCTTCAGGGGTAATGCCAGCTGTAGAATGAGCTGATAGCTGGAGCTGGTAAAGACTTCCTGGGTTTTTGTTTTTTTTTTTCTGGAGGGGATTGTTTGTTGCTCTGTTGGGCTTTTTGGTGGTGCTCTGTTTTGTGTTTAAGGCCCTGGGGATTATCACAGCTCCTTCCCTGTTCCCAGGCTGTGGCCAGGGATGGATTTCCAAGGCAGACACAGAGCTGAGGTGAGGGCTGCTCTGTCCCAACTGTAAAATGCCTTTGCAGAGGTTTCTGAAGGACAGGCACAGGGCAGGTGGTGACCACAGCTCTGGGACTGAGGCACTGTCTGGTGTCCTCCCAGCACGTGACACAGCTCCTTGTTGCTGCTAGGGAATTACCTTGGCACTGCTTCCAGGGAAACAGGCTCCTGGCTGAGCAGGACTTGGCACAGACCCTGTCACATGTCCATGGAGAAGGGCACTTTGCTTCACTCCTCACTCACACACATCCTCAATCAGCTGCAGCTCTTGGATGTATTTTTCCTGATTTTTTTTCAAGTTTTTCCTGGAGGATTTCTGTGCTGGGGCACCTCCAGTGCTGGGGGCAGCTCTGGGCCCCTCCTGCCAGGAGAGACCTGGAGGGGCTGGAGCGTGTCCAGGGCAGGGAACGGAGCTGGGAAGGGAATGGAGCCCCAGGAGAGGCTGAGGGAGCTGGGAAGGGGCTCAGCCTGGAGAAAAGGAGGCTCAGGGGGGACCTTGTGGCTCTGCACAACTCCCTGACAGGAGGGGACAGCCAGGGGGGGTCGG
The DNA here is from genome assembly GCA_017590115.1 of Montifringilla adamsi. Classification (NCBI taxonomy): domain Eukaryota; kingdom Metazoa; phylum Chordata; class Aves; order Passeriformes; family Passeridae; genus Montifringilla; species Montifringilla adamsi. The sequence continues at coordinate 152,633 of JAGGNK010007127.1, read as the reverse complement.
GCTCTGCTGCCAGGGAACAGGGACAGGACAAGGGGAAATGGCCTCAGGCTGGGCCAGGGCAGGCTCAGGGTGGACACCAGGAGGAATTTCCCCATGGAAAGGGTGCTCAGGCCTTGGCAGGGGCTGCCCAGGGAGGGTTGGAGTGCCCACCCCTGTAGGTGTCACCTGGATGTGGCACTGAGTGCCCTGGGCTGGGGACAAGGTGGGCACTGGGCACAGCTGGACTCTGGGAGGGATTTTCCAGTCTCAGGGATCCTGGGATTCTGTCACTTCCCAGTAAAGCCAGATTGCAGGTGTGAGCTCAGCTTCATCCTCTGCCACCTGCACTTCTGCTCCTGGGAGTTGTAGTGAGCTGGAATCTGCTTTAAGCTCATCCTGGGCATTTCTAACACACAAACGGAGGCTTAAAAATGGTTCCTGTGTGGACACAGAACTTGTGAAGGATGAGGGGGAAGTGTAATCCCCTCTAATGGCTGGAGCAAACCAGCAGACTACAAAATCCTCCTTGCAGTCACAATAATCCCATTATTGGCCTGCTGTTTGAAACACTCATTTCCAAGTTTCTTTGCTCCTGCTGGGAATTTTAACCTCTTGAAGGGCTCTGAGTTGCTGCAGGTGCCAGCCCTGCAGCTGTGGGTGTGCAGGTGGTTGCTGGAGCTCAGTGAAGCCCATTTCTCATCTTTGGGGCTGGCAGGCTAAGGTGGGGCTGCTTTGATTGCAATTACCAGTCCAATTAGCAGTACAGCATTTTACCAGCTGCCCCAGGGCCTGGCTCTGGGCTTGGCAGGGCAGCCCACCTTTCCCAGAGTGTCAGAGCAGCTGGAAAAGGCCTGGAATGTTGTTTCCCCGTGCAGAGCAGGGTGGGTGGGTGTGTGAGGACCTGGGGGAACAGGGAGAGGTGGCTGTGCCAGGAGGGGAATCCCCAGGTGTGTCCCCAGTGCCTCTCCCAGCAGGATCCCAGGTGGAAACGTGGGCAGCTCTTCACCACTGCCGTGCTCCAGGAGAGAAATTCAGAGCTGGTGAAGGATCCCAAAGACATTCTCTGTGTTTGATAGAGTCCCAGAACAGTGTGGGTTGGAAAGGACATAAAATCTGATCTCATGCCAGGGGCAGGGACACCTTCCACTGTCCCAGGTGCTCCCAGCCCCATCCAGCCTGGCCTTGGGCACTGCCAGGGATCCGGGGGCAGCCCCAGCTGCTCTGGGAATTCCAGCCCAGCCCCTCCCCACCTTCACAGGGAACAATTTCCTTGTTTAGAGCCATAAGTGTGCTGTAGGTGTGGATTTTACCACAGAGCTCAGCCACACTTTTGCTTGGGCTGTCTTGTGAGAAATGCTACTCACTTTTAAAAAAAATTAAAAGGTTTATTAAAACCTTATAAATGCAAAAATACAACAGCAGACTGAATAGAGAAAATAAGCACCTGGAGCAGAGGATTTTTCCACCATGTGCTCACCCACACAATGAGGTTTTTAACCCTTTAGCCCCTCCCAAGTTCTGTCCATTGACCCCTTCACTGTCCAGTGGTGGAGTTCACCTCCTTAAATCCTGATTGGAGGTCAGGTGCTGCCACAGTGACAACCCCACCCTCCCAAATGTCCCAAACCCAGGCCAACCCCTGATAACACAGGGGGATAAAACACAGCTATAAATCTATAAAACTTCTCCTAGCATGCATCCATGATATTTGCCTTTTAATGGTGAGAGTCAGCTATGGCATCACTCATCTGTCACAGTCTGGTTCCTCTGATTTGGGCAAAAGGGGTAAAAGATAACTGTAAATCTATAGAACTTCTCCTAATATACATACATGATATTTGCCTTTTAATTGTGAGAGTCAGCATGGCATCACTCATCTCTCACAGTCTGTTTTTGTGATTTCCTCTGCCATATCTGACTGGCAGGGCCAAAATCCAAGTCCTTTTCCCTTATTGCCTTTCTCCTGAGCTCTGTCCACTCTGCCTTGGAATGGGTTTGAGCTCTGTCCACTCTGCCATGGAATGGGTTTGAGCTCTGTCCACTCTGCCATGGAATGGGTTTGAGCTCTGTCCACTCTGCCATGGAATGGGTTTGAGCTCTGTCCACTCTGCCATGGAATGGGTTTGAGCTCTGTCCACTCTGCCATGGAATGGGTTTGAGCTCTGTCCACTCTGCCATGGAATGGGTTTGAGCTCTGTCCACTCTGCCATGGAATGGGTTTGAGCTCTGTCCACTCTGCCATGGAATGGGTTTGAGCTCTGTCCACTCTGCCATGGAATGGGTTTGAGCTCTGTCCACTCTGCCATGGAATGGGTTTGAGCTCTGTCCACTCTGCCATGGAATGGGTTTGAGCTCTGTCCACTCTGCCATGGAATGGGTTTGAGCTCTGTCCACTCTGCCATGGAATGGGTTTGAGCTCTGTCCACTCTGCCATGGAATGGGTTTGAGCTCTGTCCACTCTGCCATGGAATGGGTTTGAGCTCTGTCCACTCTGCCATGGAATGGGTTTGAGCTCTGTCCACTCTGCCATGGAATGGGTTTGAGCTCTGTCCACTCTGCCATGGAATGGGTTTGAGCTCTGTCCACTCTGCCATGGAATGGGTTTGAGCTCTGTCCACTCTGCCATGGAATGGGTTTGAGCTCTGTCCACTCTGCCATGGAATGGGTTTGAGCTCTGTCCACTCTGCCATGGAATGGGTTTGAGCTCTGTCCACTCTGCCATGGAATGGGTTTGAGCTCTGTCCACTCTGCCATGGAATGGGTTTGAGCTCTGTCCACTCTGCCATGGAATGGGTTTGAGCTCTGTCCACTCTGCCATGGAATGGGTTTGAGCTCTGTCCACTCTGCCATGGAATGGGTTTGAGCTCTGTCCACTCTGCCATGGAATGGGTTTGAGCTCTGTCCAGTCTGCCATGGAATGGGTTCGAGCTCTGTCCACTCTGCCTTGGAATGGGTTTGAGCTCCCTTTGGAGGGTGTTTGGGTTCAGGGAGGGACAGGCTTTCTTCTTCATCCTGCTCTCATGTGCTTGCATCTGATTCTTCATCAGAAGCAGAAGAATCATTGGGTTTTTTTGTGTCTCTGGTAGTCCTGGGGTTGTTTATTCCCATGGCATGTTTATGAAAAGAGGGAAATTCAAATTGTGCAGACCCCAGAGTGGCCCAGGCTGAAATGCTGTTGTGAAATTTCAGATTGTGCAGACCCTTTTGTGGCCTGGTCCTCACCTGCAGCTGCTCCCAGCAGTGTCAGACACACCAGAATGCTTGAGATATAGATTTGCTTTTTCTATGATTTTCAGTTTTTCTGCTTCTCTGGGTCTGTTTGGAGGAGTAGGAACAGAGGGCAAAGAGTGTTGGAGTCCTGGATGCTGAGAATTTTAAACTTTCTGTGCTGAAGGGCACAGACCCACAAGAAAATGCTGTATTTTACCTGAAGCCATAGAAAAAGCTTCCAAAATTAATGCTAAAATTGAGTGTATAATTTGATCAAAAGTGTATAATATCACTAAGTAAAAACTTTATAGTAATATATATAAAACAAAATAAAAATTTTAAAACAAAAACTAATCCTTCTTCACCTTCTTCATAAGTTTAAATAATATTTTATAATTAGACAAAAAAAACCCCCATGTTACAAACTTTAAGTGATTAATTATTAAGTTGAAAGTAAAAATAATTTAAATATAAGTTCTTAATTAAATAATTTAACCTTAAAATCCGTATAACAAAAATAGTGAACCATTTTATTTAACCATTGGTGCAGTCACCATCCCTGGGTGTGTTTAACAAAGCCTGGATGTGGCACTGGGGGCCAGGGATGAGTTCAGGTGTTGGGGCTGGGTTGGACTCCATGGTCTTTGAGATCTCTTCCAACCCAGTGATTCTGTGAGTAACTTATGAATAAAATACTATAAAACTCACAACTTATAAAATAATCAACATCTAAACCTAAACATGAAGTACCATCTCTAACACTTCAATCCCAACCTTAAAAAAAAAAGGAAAAAAAAATCCCCCAAAAAACCCCAAAACCAGCACAAGAGCAGCTGGGACATTGAGTGCCATTCCTGTGGTGTCTGTAAAAGATCTCTGCTGTCACCAGTGCTGAGATGTCACCACTCTGTCACCAGTGCTGGGATCTCTGCTGTCACCAGTGCTGGGATGTTCTCAGAGGCGTGAGCCAAACCCCTTCCCTTCCCTTCCCTTCCCTTCCCTTCCCTTCCCTTCCCTTCCCTTCCCTTCCCTTCCCTTTTGCTCTCAGGGATTCTGCAGGGAGGAATTCCAGTTAAAGGCTTCGGGTTGTGGACGAGCACTTCAGTAACAAACTGGTTTTATTTACAGTCTCCCCAGACAGGGCACTTCCCTTAAATGTGCTTCAAATGTCATTTATTGTGACACTTGAGGCCACTGAGGCTTCCTGTCCATCTCTGAGCTGCTGTTTCCTCGAGCTCTGTGGGCAGCTTTGTGTTTTGCAGCCTTAAAAGGAAGGGATGAGGGATGAGGCTTCCCCTGTGCTCCAGAGGGGAAGGAATGGGGGAGAGCAGAACTTTCCAGAAGAGCTCAGCTTGGCTCCTGTGTCCTCCATGGGCACCTGAGCGTGGGAATCTGGTGGCTCCAGGTGCTTGGGGTCACCTTTTTTACCTTCAGAGGTGGCTCTCAGTGCTCTGGGCTGGGACAAGTTGGACTGGCTGATCCCAGAGGGCTTTTGCAGCCTCAGTGATCCCAGGATTGTGCCAGCCCTGCCCTTGCTCTCTCTGCAGTGCCCACGAGGGTGTGGAGCTGCTTGGCAAACTCCTTCATTAAGCTTTTCTTAATTAAAAGAGGAGGTGATGCTGTTTTGGGCTGGGATTAGGTCCCTGATCCTGCTTCCCACTCTGCTGGCACAGCCTGGGGGAAGGAAGGAGCTGTGCCAGGGCTGTGGGAGCCCCCCCAGCCCCACCAGGACACCCTGGACGCCCCCCAGGAGCTCGGTGCCTCGGGGGACATGCAGGCATTTGGGACAAACCATGTTTCTCCCATGCAGAAAACATGTACATGTTGAAGTCCATTTTATTTTCCCTGGTGTGATCTCCACAAATAACCCAGAATCAATGAGTCCTTTGGGTAGAAAATTAATTTGTGATTATCAGGTCTAATCATTAATCCAGCACTGCCAAGTCCACTGCTAAACTGTGTCCCCTAATAGCCACATCTGTGTGTCTTTTGAATACTTTCAGGAATGGTGACTCCACCACTTCCCTGGGCATCCTGTTCCAGTGCTCAGCAGTTGTTTCTCTGGGAAATTTTTTCCTGCTGTTCAATCTTTTGAGCAACTAGATGTCATTTCCTCTTGTCCTCTAGCTGGGAGAAGAGACCAAGCCCCATCTTTTGACAGGCTTCTTTCCAGGTTGTAAAGAATAATAATAATAATAATAATAATAATAATAATAATAATAATAATAATGATGATGATGTCCTCCTTTCCTCCAGGCTAAACAAGCCCAGCTCCTCCTTGTGCTCCTGGTCCTCTCCCAGCTCTGTGCTTTTCTTCTCTAAAAAAGCTCCTGGCAGGGAGTTCAGGGAAGCAGCCTGGTTGGGTTTGTGCCAAATTGTGCCAAACCTTTGCCAGGTGCCAGTGAAGGTTTGGCCTTCCTCAGGAAGTTACTGTGAAGTAAATTCGAGCCTCAGTCATTTGTCACCATAATTCCAGCATGGATCCCCTGACAGAGTCACTCAGTAGACATGAATTAAAGATTTTTCACCTTAAATCCAGTGGCGGGGAGCAAATCACAAGCACCAGTCATGAGGAATTAAGTGGAGTGTGGAAAATTGTCATTTTAAAATTTCCATTTAAAATGGAAACATTTTAATACAGAGATTTTTTTTTTACAAGGGGCAGTCAGAGAAAGACAAAAAAAGGTAAACAAAGTGACTCAGAGCTGACTTTTAGTTGTTTATAGATATAATTTGTATAATAGATATATAACTTCTAGTTAGTTCATGTGAACTTTTCCACGTGCTCCTGTGGAGGTTTATTTGGGGATAATTTGAGCAGGTCAGCATGCTTCGCATTAAGGAAAAAAAATTAAAAAACCAAAAGAACAAAGCAAACTAAGCAGGTTTTGATTAAGCACAACTTGTTGCCAGAGGAGGCTGAGAGCCTAGCAAAATTAAACCAGAAATTAGAAATATGTAGAAGGAACAGAAGGAGCAGTGTAATAGCAAATATGGGCTCAAGTCAATGAGCAGTAACAAAATACAGCACTTCCAGAACTGACAAAATCCTTGTCAGACCAGACTTGAGAAAATTCAGTGGCAGCAGCAGAGGTGGCTTTGCCATGGCAGAAATCCTGGGGGCTGCTCCTGGTGCCCTGCTGTGCCCCCTGCCCGGGCAGGAGGGCTGGCCATGGCTTCTTTTGGGGCTTCCTTGTGGGGCTGCTGTGCAGTTCTGGGACTCTGACCCCATCCCTGTCTCGTCTGGTTTATTTGGGGTTTTCCTTGGGGGGCTGCTGTGCAGCTTTGAGATTGTGACCTCTGCCCTATCTGCTCTGGCTCCTTTTGGGGTCTTCCTAGTGGGGCTTCCTTGTGGGGCTGCTGTGCAGCTCTGGGACTCTGACCTGTCTGCTCTGGCTCCTTTTGGGGTCTTCTTGTGGGATTTCCTTGTGGGTCTTCCTTGTGGGATTTCCTTATGGGGCTGCTGTGCAGCTCTGGGACTCTTGACTATCAGCAATGAGGAGAGAGATGGAGGTTCAGTGTTGGTGTGATGGTCACAGAATCCACATTTGCTGTGGAGTACAACTGCTCATGTGCTTATTCTAGGAAGAGCAGTAATGTTTTACTGCAGTGGTTGGGTTAAAGGTCACGTAAACAAACTCAGACATTTTAAACATCTCTTGCTTGCAGAGTTTGATGTCATTTTCTGTTTGTGGTGAACCCCTCTGATTGAACCTTCTTGCAGTCTTGGTTTAACCCTCAGAGTTCTGCTTGCTCTTGCCAAGGCATCCTGTTATCAAATCTCTTCTGCTCACCATGGCCAAGGTCCATCACCTGTCCTGTGTGTCCCAATATCACATCTGTCCCAACATCCCAACATCTGTCCTGTGTATCCCAAAATCCCAATATCCCAACATCTGTCCTGTGTGTCCCAATATCCTAACACCTGTCCTGTGTCCCAACATCCCAACATCTGTCCTGTGTGTCCCCATATCCCAACATCTGTTCTGTGTCTCAATATCCCAACATCTGTCCTGTGTGTCCCAGTATCCCAACATCTGTCCTGTGTGTCCCAACTTCCCAACATCTGTCTTGTGTGTCTCAACATCCCAGCATCTGCCCTCTGCCCTGTCTGCTCTCCAGCTGCATCCCTAGGAACTGGCCAGCTGGGAAATGGTGACCTTGGGACGGTGGTGACAATGGGAAATGGTGACCTTGGGACGGTGGTGACAATGGGAAATGGTGACCTTGGGACGGTGGTGACAATGGGAAATGGTGACCTTGGGACGGTGGTGACAATGGGAAATGGTGACCTTGGGACAGTGGTGACAATGGGAAGTGATGACCTTGGGATAGTGGTGACATTGGGATAATGGTAAATGGTGACATTGGGATGATGGTGACAATGGGAAGTGGTGACATTGGGGCAATGGGAAATGGTGACATTGGGGCAGTGGTGACAATGAGAAATGGTGACATTGGGGCAGTGGTGACAATGGGAAATGGTGATATTGGGACGATGGTAACAATGGGAAGTGGTGACATTGGGGCAGTGGTGACAATGGGAAATGGTGACATTGGGACGATAGTGACAATGGGAAGTGGTGACATTGGGGCAATGGGAAATGGTGACATTGGGACAACGGTGACAATGGGAAATGGTGACATTGGGACGATGGTGACAATGGGAAATGGTGACATTGGGGCAGTGGTGACAATGGGAAATGGTGACATTGGGGCAGTGGTGACATTGGGGCAGTGGTGACAATGGGAAGTGGTGACAGTGGTGACACTGGGACCAGCTCTGTGGCTAAAGGCAAGTGCTGCTGCAGGTGTGAGCTCAAGCACGGACTGAGGGCCAGAGCTGGCAGCTCGGTGTGCAGAGCAGTGCTGCAGGTCTGCTTTGTTCTGCGTGTGGATCCTGAGTCCCTGTGCTCTGTGGGGGTGCACAGCCAGGAGTGCTGCACCAGGTGTCTTAGGAATAATATTTACAATTGGTAATTATCTCTTGCTGATAATTCACTTTTAGATCCCCTGTGCAAACCCTCAGGGATGACACAGAGGGATTTTTTGGGAAAGGCCACCATGTTAATCCCCCCAACAGACACGAGCCCCTCTCCCACCTCATCCCCACGTTGTTCCTGGTGTTGTACTCCCACCTTGGAGGTGCTGTTCCAGTTTATCTGCTGGGCTGAATTCAGGGATGGCAATTCAGGGATGTAAGCTCCCAGGCCAGAAGCTTTGAGTGGTTTTGTAGGGGGTTTTCCCCACAAAAATCCAGCCTAGCCAGCAAACCTCTCCTGGCCTTTGGGGCTGGTGTAATCCCGTTGGGATTCTTTCAAACTGAGGAATTGGGCTGGATTCCTGTGGGTCTCTTCCAGCTCAGGATATCCTGTGATTCTCTGGAAATGTTTATTCTCCACTTAGAGCTGGGCTTGTCCAGTAGCTGGGTGGGAGGTTTGGAAGCTGGTGGGAGCTCAAGGCACTTTCAGAATGGTCGTGGTGTCTTGGTTGGACAAGTTTTCCACTGATCCAGAAATTTTCTGTTTAAAGAAGTACTTTGGTGTCCTTGTGGACAGATATTTGAAATGAAACATCAGAAATACAGACGGTTTAGAGGGCAGGGCTGCATGGGATATTGGGAATTAGGAATTGCTCCCTGGGAGGGTGCCCAGAGCATCTGTGGCTGCCCCTGGATCTCTGGCAGTGCCCAAGGCCAGGCTGGACACTGGGACAGTGGCAGTGTCCCTGCCATGGCAGGGCTGGCAGTGGATGAGCTTTAGGGTCCCTTCCACCCATTCTGGGATCCCAGTGTTGGTGCTGCCCTTGCTGAGTGGTGGATCCAGCCCCAGCCCCGTGTCCCTGTCCTGCCCCACCTTTCCAGGGTGGATTTCAGGAGGAACAAGGCAGGAGTGCCCCTGGAGCTGCAGTGCCAGCAGAGCCTGGAGTCCCCCAGGCCTCCCCCAGGCCCTTGCTGCTTTCCCAGCTGAGCAGGGATGTCCCCAGGGAAGGAGGTGGCTCTGGGATCTCCCAGATGAGCAGGTGCCTGCCTGTCCATGTCCCCAGGGAAGGACGTGGCTCTGGGATCTCCCAGTTGGGCAGGGAGGTCCTCAGGGAAGGAGATGGCTCTGGGATCTCCCAGTTGGGCAGGGATGTCCCCAGGGAAGGAGGTGGCTCTGGGATCTCCCAGTTGGGCAGGGATGTCCCCAGGGAAGGAGGTGGCTCTGGGATCTCCCAGTTGGGCAGGGATGTCCCCAGGGAAGGAGGTGGCTCTGGGATCTCCCAGTTGGGCAGGGATGTGCCCAGGGAGGGAGGTGGCTCTGGGGTCTCCCTCCCCTGCTGCTGCTCCAGCCCCTTCCAAGCCATATGACAGCTCAGTGTGAAGTGTGGCCTTTAATGGCACCTGGCTTGTGGTGACATGGGATTGTGCATTCCTCCCTGACCTCCTTTCTGCCTAAATCCTGGCCAGCATTTGGCTAATGGGATGAGTGGGGCAGATCCTGCAATCTGGGTCAAGTCCTTCATCCCCCCGGGGCTCCTGCCGTGTTTTCTCGGGTGACTGAGCAGGAATTTCACATCCACTGGGACTTTTTAGAGCTGAGCCACTTCTGTGCCAGGCTGCCATTGCAGGGGTGATTCCTGCTGGCAGGAAATGGGCAGCTGCTGCTGGTGGCTGCCGCTGGAATTCCCTCCTGGAAAGGGGTGGCTGGATGTGGGGCTGAGGTGGAACCAGATGATCAGGTTTTGCTGCCTGGCTCTGCAGAGCATGTCTGATGCAGGTGGGGGCTGCTCAGCTGCTGTGCATTCATGGATTTAGGAAGTTGAAGTTCTATTTCCAGGAAGGAACCCGGGTGTAAGTGCTGATTGTGTTTATAACATCAGTTTAAATCCAGTTTTAAATCCCTCTTTGCATAAGGGAATAACCAATAGGAGGAATTCCAAAGTGCATTTTTGCCAAAGCTTTCATGGTCTGAGGTGCTCCTTCACATCCAGCTGTGGAGGATGTCTGGATTAAACCTTGATGGGCTGGTAAAAACACCCCCAAACAACTCCAGCCACTTCAAACACAGGTTTTAATTGTGAGCACTGCCATGATCCACTGTCAGGTTTATGTGGGCAGCACTTGCATCACTCAGAGCTTTCCCAAATGCAGCAGGAGTGTGGCCAGCTCTTCCTCCTGGCAGGGGCAGAGCCAGAGCTGCCCGTGCTGCCCAGCAAGGGGGGCTGGGCTGGATGGGAATCCCACACTGAGGGGGGGTTTCAGCTCCCTGGGACAGTGAAGGTGTCCCTGCCATGGCAGGGGTGGCACTGGATGGGCTCTGAGGTCCCTTCTCACCCAGCCCATTCTGGGATTCCAGTGTTGGTGCTGCCCTTGCTGAGTGGTGGCCCCAGCCCCGTGTCCCTGTCCTGCCCCACCCTTCCTGAATGAGTTCTTGCCCTGGTGTCACGTCCTCGTGGTGTCCTGCCTGTCCTCATGGTGTCCTGTCTGTCCCCGTGGTGTCCTGCCTGTCCCCATGGTGTCCTGCCTGTCCTGTGGTGTCCTGCCTGTCCCCTTGGGTGTTCTGTGTGTCCCCATGGTGTCCTGCCTGTCCCCGTGGTGTCCTGCCTGTCCCCTTGGGTGTCCTGTGTGTCCCCGTGGTGTCCTGTGTGTCCCCGTGGTGTCCTGCCTGTCCCTGTGGTGTCCTGCCTGTCCCCATGGTATCCCCTGGTGTCCTGCCTGTCCCCCTGGTGGCCTGCCTGTCCTGTGGCAGCTCTGAGCCTGCTCTGCAGCTCTTGCCCAGCCGTGAGCCTCGGTGCCTGTGAGTGGGGGTGGATTCATTCCCTCTGGGCAGTGCCAAGGATTCCCTGGTGTAACCTTTCATCCCTCTTAGCCCAGCAGTCAGCACTGAACTTGGCTTTGGTTCAGCTCTTGCTGAATTTCCTGAAGACCCAGTATTGAAGGTGGAAGGAGGGAGCTCCTTCCCTTCCCTGGACATGCTTCAGCCCCTTCCCAGCTTTGTTACCTTCCCTGGGGCTCCAGCCCCTTCCCCAGCCCCATCCTGATCCCTGGAGCTCCATCCCCATCCCTGGGGCTCCAGCCCCTTCCCCAGCTCCATTCCTTTCCCTGGAGCTCCATCCCCATCCCTGGGGCTCCAGCCCCTTTCCCAGCTCCATTCTCTTCCCTGGAGCTCCAGCCCCTTCCCTGGGGCTCCAGCCCCTTCCCCATCCCCATCCCTGGGGCTCCATTCCCTTCCCTGGGACTCCATTCTCTTCCCCAGCTCCCTTCCCTTCCCTGGGGTTCCATTCCCATCTCTGGAGCTCCATTCCCTTCTCTGGGATTCCATCCCCTTCCCAGCTCCCTCAGCCTCTCCTGGGGCTCCATTCCCTTCCCAGCTCCGTTCCCTGCCCTGGACACGCTCCAGCCCCTCCAGGTCTCTCCTGGCAGGAGGGGCCCAGAGCTGCCCCCAGCACTGGAGGTGCCCCAGCAGTGCCAGCACAGGGGACGGGCACTGCCCTGGCCCTGCTGCCACCCCAGAGCTGGCACAGCCCAGGGGCCAGTGGCCAATTCCCTGTGCCCTGTGCTGAGCAGTGGCACTGGCTGGGCTTTGGGACAGAGCCTGGCACCTCTGGCAGCTCTGTTGCTCTGGAGCAGGAGTGTTTGGGCAGCTGGCAGTGTCTGTGTCACACTGAGCTGCCACCAGCACGTCACACAGCAGTGGTGGCACCAGCTCCGTGTAAATCCTGTGTCCTGTGGGACTTGGCTGTCATGAATGCTCCCCCTGATGCCTTCAGTTTTAGCTTTCATATTTTCCAGATTCTGTACTGCATTGGAACATAACTCTGAACTTCATCTACAGGTGTCCCTGCCATGGCAGGGGTGGAATGGGACGAGCTTTAGACTCCCTTTCCATGACCCAAACCATGCCAGGATTCATGTTTTTTGTTGACATTGAGCTTGGCTCTGTTGGCCAGAGCTGAATTTCCTCTCAGACTCTGTCCTGTGGCACAGTAGGATTATATTTATTTACACACAGTGACTAAAAATTACTCAGGTGAAAGATCTGATATGGGATTAAAAGGGCAGAGGAGAGGGGAGAAGCTACTTAAGGTGTATCTGCTTTGTTGAGAGTCTCTTTAATCCTCATTCCTGGTTCCTCTGGACCAGCCTGTCTGGCAGCAGGAGCTGCAGCTGGAGGTGTGAACTGCTTTGCTTATCTCAGGAGGCTGAGAGCTCGTGTGAAACATTTCCTGAAGAGCACAGAGAGGCTGTTATCAGGGCAGTGCACACTCAGCTGGGGCTGGGACCTGCTCTGGCTGTCCCCAGGGCTGGGCTTGCCCAGCACAAGGAGTTTAGATCCTGGGCTTGCAGAGCCCCAGCGAGCCAGAACAGCAGCTGGGGTAGCCATGGAGGGTGGGAAAGGCTTCCAGCATCAGGGAGTGCAGCCTAGTGCTGGGGTCTGTGCCTTGTGCTCTGAGATTCCTGTGCTTTGGGGGTTCTGGAAGCCATCTGAGTGCTTTGGGGGTTCAGGGAACCATCTGTGTGCTTTGGAGGTTCTGGGAGCCACCTGTGTGCTTTGGGGGTTCTGGGAGACATCTGTCTGAGTGCTTTGGGGGTTCTGGGAGTCATCTGTGTGGTTTGGGGGTTCTGGGAGTCATCTGTGTGCTTTGGGGGTTCTGGGAGACATCTGTCTGAGTGCTTTGGGGGTTCTGGGAGTCATCTGTGTGGTTTGGGGGGTCTGGGAACATCTGTGTTCTTTTGAGGGTTCTGGGGGTCATATGTGTGCTTTGGGGGTTCTGAGAACCATATGTCTGTGTGCTTTGGGGGTTGTGGGAGCCATCTGTGTGCTTTGGGGGTTCTGGGAGTCATCTGTGTGCTTTGGGGGTTCTGGGAGACATCTGTCTGTGTGCTTTGGGGGGTCTGGGAACATCTGTGTTCTTTTGAGGGTTCTGGGGGTCATATGTGTGCTTTGGGGGTTCTGAGAACCATATGTCTGTGTGCTTTGGGGGTTGTGGGAGCCACCTGTGTGCTTTGGGGGTTCTGGGAGACATCTGTCTGAGTGCTTTGGGGGTTCTGGGAGTCATCTGTGTGGTTTGGGGGTTCTGGGAGACATCTGTCTCTGTGCTTTGGGGGTTCTGGGAGTTATCTGTGTGTGTGCTTTGGGGGTTCTGAGAACCATCTGTCTGTGTGCTTTGGGGGTTGTGGGAGCCACCTGTGTGCTTTGGGGGTTCTGAGAACCATCTGTCTGTGTGCTTTGGGGGTTGTGGGAGCCACCTGTGTGCTTTGGGGGTTCTGAGAACCATCTGTCTGTGTGCTTTGGGGGTTCTGGGAGCCATTTCTCTGTGTGCTTTGGGGTTCTGGGAGCCATCTGTCTGTGTGCTCTGGGGGTTCTGGGAACCATCTGACTTTTGGAAACACATCCTGAGTCCATCATGGGGGACACTCATGGCAAGAGAGACCTGGAGGGGCTGGAGCGTGTCCAGGGCAGGGAACGGAGCTGGGAAGGGAATGGAGCCCCAGGAGAGGCTGAGGGAGCTGGGAAGGGGCTCAGCCTGGAGAAAAGGAGGCTCAGGGGGGACCTTGTGGCTCTGCACAACTCCCTGACAGGAGGGGACAGCCAGGGGGGGTCGGGCTCTGCTGCCAGGGAACAGGGACAGGACAAGGGGAAATGGCCTCAGGCTGGGCCAGGGCAGGCTCAGGGTGGACACCAGGAGGAATTTCCCCATGGAAAGGGTGCTCAGGCCTTGGCAGGGGCTGCCCAGGGAGGGTTGGAGTGCCCATCCCTGGCGGGATTTAAAAGCCCTGTGGATGTGGCTCCTGGGTGGCTTTGGCTGTGCTGGAGAATGAGTTGGACTTGGTGATCTCCAAGGGGTTTTCCAATCTCAAGGATTCTGTGGTTCTAGGAATCTCCTAGAGAGCAGGGACACCTGGCAGAGCTGGTTGATGTTCCCTGTGTCCTTCCCAGAGCTGCCCAGCAGGGTTTGCAGGCAGCCAGGCAGGGGTGGCAGGAGGCCAGTCCTGTGCAGCCTCACCCTGCTGAGCTCAGGCCCAGCACAGAGCCCTGTGGACATGGAAGGGTTACCTGGGAGAGGTGCAGGGACACAAGTGGAGCAGCTTTTCTCCCCTCTGCCCTGGCCGAGGTTCCCTGGTGGACCACAGCCTTCACTGGGGACAAATTAATCAATGCTGCTGCTGCTGCTCCAGGCTGAGCATGTTAGGAGCACATCCAGGGAGGGAAAATTGGGATAACACAGTGCCCAGGAGGAAAATGCCCAGTCAGAGTTTGGTGTGGTGGAAATGGCCCTGAGCTCCCTGTGGATGGACTCTCAGCTTCACTCCTCTCCTGATTTCACCACCTGCAGTGAAAAGGTGAACCCACAGATGGAAATGGAGACATCCTTAATTTCTGGCCTTCCCTGGGCTGCCAGCTTTGGGTGCAGCTCCAGGCTGGTGGCACAGGGTGGGCTGTGTCCTGGGCAGAGCTGTGAGAATGAAACCAAAACCTGCTCTGGCCTGGCTGAGATCACTCTGCAAACACCCCAGCTCTGGATCCTTTGCTGTGGAGTTTCTGTAGAGGTGGGATGAGCCCCTGAGGCTGTGGCAGTGCAAACAAATCCCTCTTCCATCTTACAGAGCAGCTCTGGCTGCTCCTGCATCCCTGGAAGTGCCCAAGGCCAGGCTGGACAGGGCTTGGAGTCACCTGGGGTGCTGGAAGGTGTCCCTGCCATGACTGGATGGGCTTTAGGGCCCCTTCCCACCCAAACCTTCCCATGGTTCTGTGAAAGTCAGGCTTTAACATCACTTAAGAAGAGATTTTCCAGGATGGGGCCATCAGCTGGAGCATCCAGAGCTGCAGATGGAGCTGCATGCAGGGGTTTGTTCTGGGAGCAGGGAGGTGCTGCAGCTCAGCAGGGCCTGGCAGAGCCTTTCCAGGAGAGCTGGGCTGGGATAACCTGGGGATCCCTGAGGGAATGAGGGGACTGGGGTAACCTGGGGATCCCTGAGGGAATGAGGGGACTGGGATAACCTGGGGATCCCTGAGGGAATGAGGGGACTGGGATAACCTGGGGATCCCTGAGGGAATGAGGGGACCTGGATAACCTGGGGATCCCTGAGGGGACTGGGGTAACCTGGGGATCCCTGAGGGGATGAGGGGACTGTGATATCCTGGGGATGGCTGAGGGGACTGGGATAACCTGGGGATGCCTGAGGGAATGAGGGGACTGGGATAACCTGGGGATGCCTGAGGGAATGAGGGGACTGGGGTAACCTGGGGATCCCTGAGGGGATGAGGGGACCTGGATAACCTGGGGACCCCTGAGGGGACTGGGGTAACCTGGGGATCCCTGAGGGGATGAGGGGACCTGGATAACCTGGGGACCCCTGAGGGGACTGGGGTAACCTGGGGATCCCTGAGGGGATGAGGGGACTGTGATATCCTGGGGATGGCTGAGGGGACTGGGGTAACCTGGGGATGCCTGAGGGAATGAGGGGACTGGGATAACCTGGGGATCCCTGAGGGAATGAGGGGACCTGGATAACCTGGGGATCCCTGAGGGGACTGGGGTAACCTGGGGATCCCTGAGGGAATGAGGGGACTGGGATAACCTGGGGATCCATGCCGGAGGGG
>JAGGNK010007127.1:87946-136748 GCA_017590115.1 Montifringilla adamsi | reverse complement strand
AACCTGGGGATCCATCCCCCTGCATCCCTGGAAGTGCCCAAGGTCCCTGAGGGAATGAGGGGACCTGGATAACCTGGGGATCCCTGAGGGGACTGGGGTAACCTGGGGATCCCTGAGGGGTGGGGATCCCTGAGGGGACTGGGGTATCCCTGAGGGGACTGGGGTAACCTGGGGATCCCTGAGGGGATGAGGGGACTGTGATATCCTGGGGATGGCTGAGGGGACTGGGGTAACCTGGGGATGCCTGAGGGAATGAGGGGACTGGGATAACCTGGGGATCCCTGAGGGAATGAGGGGACCTGGATAACCTGGGGATCCCTGAGGGGATGAGGGGCCTGTGATATCCTGGGGATGGCTGAGGGGACTGGGATAACCTGGGGATGCCTGAGGGAATGAGGGGACTGGGATAACCTGGGGATCCCTGAGGGAATGAGGGGACTGTGATATCCTGGGGATGCCTGAGGGAATGAGGGGATTGGGATAACCTGGGAATCCCTGAGGGGATTGGGGTAATCTGGGGATCCCTGAGGGAATGAGGGGACTGGGGTAACCTGGGGATCCCTGAGGGAATGAGGGGGCTGGGATAACCTGGGGATCCCTGAGGAGACTGGGATAACCTGGGGATCCCTGAGGGATTGAGGGGCAGGGTCCTGGAGTTCCGCTCAAGAGAGGAGCGGGAGCTGCTCCTCTCCTGCAGAGTCACCCTGGGCTTTGTGCTGAGCTCTGTGGGCTGAGCCTAAGTCAGGCCTGGCCTTTGATGTGCTGGGCTCGGGTCAGAAGCTGATGATTAAGACGGAAACCAGGCATTTCCTGCCCATCCCCCTCCCCAGCACGAACACGGCCTGAAATATCCCGGTGACGTGTGGTGAGTGGCATCTGCTGCTGCAGCCTGCAGCAGCTCCCTGCAGCTGCACTCCTGCCTGCCAGACCCCTCGGGAGCAGCTCAGCGACCCCAGGGGCTGGGGCAGGGCTGGCACTTCAACGAAAAACCCATGTTTGTGCGCCAGACTTGGGAACTTGGTGTGTGCAGAGGGTTTCAAACAGCCCCTGGCTGGGTGGAGCTCTGGATGCTGGGAATTTCAGATTTCTGTGCTGACAGGCTCTGGACCCCAGGACAGCACTGCATGTGAGCTGAGGCTGTGGAGAAGGCTTCAAAAATTGATGGAGAGCACTGGGATTGTGGGTGTGGAGTTGGTTAGAAGTGTGTGATAGCACAGAGTGGAAAACTTAGAGTTTGGGGTTTTAGAATAGTCATATATATGGGGCAAGATGAATGTGTTAGGGTAGAGACTGATCCTTCTTCTTTATTTTCTTCTTCTTTTTCCCCTTCTTCTCCTTCTCCTTTACCTCCTTCTTCTCCTTCCGCACCTTCTTCTTCTTCTTCACCTTGTTTTTCTCCTTCTTCTCCCTCTCCTTCTTCTTTCACCTTCTTCTCCTTCTCCTTTACCTCCTTCTTCTCCTTCCGCACCTTCTTCTTCTTCACCTTTTCTCCTTCTTCTCCCTCGCCTTCTTTTCCTTCTTTTCCTTCCTCATCTTCTTCTCCTTCTTCACCCTCTTCTCCATGGGTTTGGGTGGTATTTTGTAGCTGGAAAAGAAAAGCCCACCCTGCAGACTTTGAAGGATTAGTTATTGGGTTAAAAGTGAAAATAATTTAGGTGTCATTTCTTAATTAGATAATTTAGCCTTAAAAGACCTTGCACTAAGAGGTAGTTGGCCGTTTTGTGCCTTGTTAACGAAAGACTGCAGAACTCACTGCTGTGAGACTGTAACATAGGTAAGAAATAATAAACACCTAAATCTGAACACAAACTATAATCTCAAGTACCTTCAATCCTTAGCAGAGGTAGGAAAAAACCCCAAAACCCAACATTTGTTGGTGCCCTGTGTAAGGACACCTGTAGAGGTCAGGACCTCCCTGAAGAAACAGAAACAAATACAGCTGTGAGCTGAAAGGAATTCCCCAGCAGTGTCAAACTCCATTTCCTTCAGCTTCACAGCCCCACTGCTGAAAGGGTGGCAGCAGAAGGATTTGGGTTTTTGGAAGTGTGGCTGAGGAACTGGGAAGTTCCTGCAGCATTCCCAGTGCAGTTCCTGCCTGGGGAGCTAAAGGAGCGTTGCATTCTGCAGGGAGTGCTGTCTGAGGGCAACACTGGAAATAAAATGGGAATTTGCACTGAGAAAAGTCCTTTAGCCAACCTCTGGAACCTCTCTGCTCCTTCAGGGGAGGTGTGGAGGGACTGTGGTCCTCCCTGGGTTTTGTCCTTGTAGAAGTGCAAGCCATTAAATGGAGGTTTTGGTGCAGGTGAATATAAATTCAGCATGCAAAGGAATAACTGCCATTAAATGGAGGTTTTGGTGCAGGTGAATATAAATTCAGCATGCAAAGGAATAACTGCCATTAAATGGAGGTTTTGGTGCAGGTGAATATAAATTCAGCATGCAAAGGAATAACTGCCATTGAATGGAGGTTTTGGTGCAGCTGGATGGAAATTCAGAATGCAAAGGAGTAACTGCCATTGAATGGAGGTTTTGGTGCAGGTGAATATAAATTCAGAATGCAAAGGAGTAACTGCCATTGAATGGAGGTTTTGGTGCAGGTGAATATAAATTCAGAATGCAAAGGAGTAACTGCCATTGAATGGAGGTTTTGGTGCAGGTGAATATAAATTCAGCATGCAAAGGAATAACTGCCATTAAATGGAGGTTTTGGTGCAGGTGAATGGAAATTCAGAATGCAAAGGAATAACTGCCATTGAATGGAGGTTTTGGTGCAGCTGGATGGAAATCCAGAATGGAAAAGAATAACTGCCATTGAATGGAGGTTTTGGTGCAGTAACCTGTAAGTAATTCTGAATGTAAATTCAGAATGCAAAGGAATAACTTCCTCTCAATCTGCTCTTTCTTGCCAGGTCCTGGAGAAATATCCCAACACACCCATGAGCCATAAAGAGATCCTTCAAGTTATCCAGAAAGAAGGACTTAAGGAAATCAGGTGAGTTGAGTAAAGCAGGAAAAGCCTCTGCTGCTCTGCTTCCAGCTTGGTGTAGTTTGCTGTTAGCCCCCAGCTCCTGAGGAGTTTGGGGACTGAAATATTTCAGGTTTGGAGTCTGGGTCCTCTTTTAAACAGCTCCCAAGTGCTTTTCCCCACTGAACTGGGTAAGGTCATCCCTGATTTCCAGGTGTGCAGGATTTGGCTATTTATAGGAAATAAAAAAAAAAAAAAGACTTGGCTGCAGGTCCTTTATAGGATAAAAGGATAAAAGAAAAAGGACTTGGCTGCAGCTTCTTTGTAGGATAACCCAGCCCTGGTCAGGGGCTTCAGGAAATGTAGGAAACATAAGAATTTTTAATTCCTGCTTTAAAAAAGAAGTGAATTCTCAGTTTGATGTAAGAGCAGCTTCAGTTAAAGATTCTCATATAGAAAACTGGATTTCTGGTGCTGTTCTGCCTTGTGTTGCCTGCATGGGGGTGTGATTGTTCCTTAGAGACATTCCTGAGCAGCCTGGTGGGATGCTGGAGCAGAGCCAGCTCCATGAAACCCATCTGCTCTGGGCATGGAGCAGCTCCAGAGCTGCTCAGCTGGATTCCAGAGTCCTGGAATCCTGGTGGGAATCAGCTCTCCCAGGGATCAGTGAGGAGCCATAATCCATGGGAAGTGCAGAGTATTTCTTCAGTTTTCTGAGAGCAAAGAAAAAGAGAGGGGCGTGAAGAGGATGGGCTGGGCCTGCTTGTCTATTTTGGAATTAAGCAGCCATCCTAAATTTGGCTTAATTGTGTTTTGCACTCCCCTTTGCCAGCTGGATGCAGCAGTGCTTCTGCTTTGCAGGAACAGTCAGGGGCCACGTGCAGGAGCTGTGCTGTCCCCCTGGAGCTGAGGATGGCCCAGGGCTGTTAGCTCTGGGAAATGTGGGATTTATCCATCCCAGGGAGCCCACAGAGCTCAGCCAGCTCCTGGGGAGTGACCAGAGGGAGGGAGGGACAGCCAGGCTTTGGGGACAGCTGCAGTTCTGTGCTAGACAGTGTTAAACTAGATAGTGTCAAACTAGATAGTGTTAAACTAAACATTGTTAAACTAGATAGTGTTAATCCAAATTCACCAACTGCAGCTCAGTCAGCCCGGGGGCACTGGTCAGACTGGAGATGGACTGGTCAGACTGGAGATGGACTGGTCAGACTGGAGGGGCACTGGTCAGCCTGGAGCTCACTGGTCAGCCTGGAGATGGACTGGTCAGCCTGGAGATGGACTGGTCAGCCTGGTGGCAGAGCACAAGGGCAGCCAACACCCAGCACTGACCCCGATGAAGCTTTTTTACTAAAATCCCCTGTTTTTGGGGCAGAGCCCCGGGCAGGAGCCCAGGTGCGACCCAGGAGATCCAGTCTGTGCCTGCTTAGGGCAGATTTTGGACAAACAGCCAAAAAAAGCAGCACAGAAATGCAGCTGTGCCTTTCATCCTTGTCAGCCTCCTCCTTTTAGAGCTGATCCGGGGCTGAGCTCAGCTCTGGGATTTGTTTTCCTCTCTGAAGGAGCTGCCTTGAGCAGCAGGATCTCCAGTCCCAAAGGTGTTGGTGGGAGCAGCCAGGTGGGAAACTCCAATTTCAGCTCTTCCCCTTGGCCACACTGGGGTGCTGGGCAGGGAGCTTGGCTTTTCAATATTACTTTGATGTAATATATCAAATATATATTTGATATATATTTTTAAAAATATAAATTATAGAAATATCTATTACATTTGTTATTATATAAATATAAATATGGATAAATTTATACTTGTAGGAATATTGTTAATAGAAATTATATAAATATAGAATTTATATTTATAAATTTACAAATATATGTTAATATACAAACATATAACAGACTGGGATCTGTCTGCTTTAAAAGGGCTGTCTGTTCTTTGTAACATGCCTAGTGGTACAGCATGACTTCAGCAGTGCAGGTGCTGTCCTGGGTTCTCCTTGTCCATTGCTGCAGCAGGGACAAAACCCATTACCTCCAATGGTGCTAAAAAGTGCGGCCATACCATAATCCAAGAGCTCCTCTGTGTAACAAAGGACTCAGAGTTGGTGCTTGAAAGCCCTAAAGCCTTACTGATGTGATCTTTTCTCCTTTATATTGCTTTAGTTTAAAAGAAACACTTCCATTTTACAGTAAAGAGACACTTAACACCCTTTAGTGCCATAAAATTTTAAG
This sequence comes from Montifringilla adamsi, assembly GCA_017590115.1. Lineage (NCBI taxonomy): Eukaryota > Metazoa > Chordata > Aves > Passeriformes > Passeridae > Montifringilla > Montifringilla adamsi. Next base: position 131,557 of record JAGGNK010007127.1, on the reverse strand, counting down.
TACCTATGCAGAATCTAAAGCATGTTTAGCAGAGAAAAGCCATGTCAAGCAGGTGATCCAAAATGCACTCGCTGTTAAGTCAATAACATTCAAAACCAGAGCAAGAGTTCTGTTTAGGAAGGCTACTAGCAGCAAGACTCACCCCTAAGAGAGGCTGGTGCTACCAAATCCACAGATAATCCACACTCAGGAAGTCAAGTTTGGCTTGGGGAGCTCTGGCACTAGCAACAAGCAGTTGTGAAAACAGAGGAAGGTCTCATTATCTTGGCTGGTTTGGGAGAGGAGTGAAAACTCCCCCCTGAACAATGACCACAGACTAAATCAGATTTATTTTACTTTGTGTCATCATCATGAAAACGGAGTACTTAAAATCATTACAGATCAGGCAAAGGATACTCAAAGAGATGTCTTAAATGTTTTTTGCATATTTTGAAGTACAGAGGTTTTTTTCAGTGTACTTCATAGTTAGCCAAGAACTCCCATCCAAGCAATTTGAGGCCAAGGAAGAGAATCAGATTTGTCTGAGCTTAAACAGACAGTTTTTCTGAATGTCCTCTCTGTAGTGAGGTAGTGATGATTACCCTTCCATAATATGGAGGCATGTAAGTACATAACATGTATTTACGTACAATAGCCCAGATTATACATCAAGGTAGTATTTTACCTAAGCAATATGTTAAATGGAAAAGCCCCCCCACACTTAGTTTAGGTAATTACACGTTTTAGAAGAATACCAGGTACCTTCTTGAACAAGGAAAAAAGTTAAAGCGCAATCAACTCACGCTGTATGTAGTTGTGGGATGCATCGTTTGGCAGGGATGGGTAAATACTATCCAAAGCAGAGCAGGAAACTATTAAATGCATGCAAAACAGAATGGCAGCAACAGGAGAAAGATGATGGCTACCTTAATGGGTAGCTAATAGTGACTTTAAAAATCCTCCCAAGCCTGTTCCAACACTGAAAGGCTTCCATAAACAAAACCTACCAAAACCAGCTGCTGTCACTGGAACCCTGTTCACTTGCACAGTGCTCCTGTGATATGTGGAGATGACACAGCCTTACTGAAACACAATTGTTAAGTACTGTTGTTTTGGTTTTCAGCTAGAAAATCTAGGCATTAATCCATTGCCCTAACTCTTACAAAAGCCTTTCTCCCTTCACAAAGGATGTTACATTTTTCTCTGTGGTGTTCACAGTGATCCCTGCACTCTTTCACACTGACCACTTTACAATGCACATTGGTTTGTGTCCTTTACAGTCCTGCATCCCACAGAAGGGAATTGGTGCCTGCAGGCAGATTTTATTATCAAATACCATTTTAACACAGTGCAAGAGTAGTGCCCAGGCTCTTGGTTCAGCATCCTCCAGTGACTTTAGTAAAAAGTCATTATCACTGAATTATTTTCACTTCAGGTTGGTTATGTTCACTGCTGACACTAATATGAACAAATAAAAGGTTCATGTATTAAATATGTTATGGATATTTTATATTTCTTACCACAGTTTTTACAGTTTCACAAATATCAAAATCCAGGTGTACATGTCCATTTTGCAACATAGAATGACTATACAATTCCAAAAAGAGCAGGCATTTCAAATACACAATTCTGAAGTGTAAACACAGTGTACAAGCTCTTCACTTCACAATCCAGGTGCTATGCAGTAGCAGCTGAGGTAACACCATACAGCATGAACTCAACAAATGGTTGGTTAGCCTCAAGATGATTTTTAGCATCCTTCTGTCCTGTCACCTGTTCAGTCTTTAGTTCTCCCCCAGGTTATACAAACATACAATAAATACATTTCTGATTTTAAAGGACACTTAGACAAGTCATGAGGATTTATGTGAGTACAGTACATTTAAGTTCAAGTGCAAAAAAAGTAACTAGTGGCTAGTCATTGATGTTTCTTTTTATTGTCTATGGTGTTGGTCCCAGGCACTGCCAGAACGTGGGTTGTTCTAAAAGCACAGCTAAAGCACAGCTACGGGACACCCCTTCAGTCAAGCTAACAGATGTCAAAGTGGGTAAACCTGTGCACCCCCTTTCCTGCTCAGCTGCTGCCACCTTCCTCTCCCTGACTCTGGGCTCCTGCTGGCCTTGCCTCTGGCTCAGTCCCCCAGACCTTCCCCACAGAAGGCCTCGTACCTCACACACATCTCACTTCCAGGAGGGTAGCTGAGCAGTGCTCCCCAGTCCCGTGGGAGCAGAGTGCTCAGGATCTCCCAGGAACAAGCTGGTCATCTAAGAAAACGGGCCAAAACAGTGTCCTGACTAAACCCCCCCGACTCTTCCCTGAGCCCAAGGATTTCCCTCCAGCAGCAATTTTCACTATGCACCAGCACGAGCTGGAGGGAAATAAATATAAATTATATTTATAGATATAAACATATATACATATATATAAATAAATATAAATTATATTTATTATATATATTTGAAATGCAAAAATATCTTTTTAGATATCTATTTGGATTAGATATCTATTTAGATATACATGATTCTCTTGTAATAAAGCTTTCTGTAGGTTAAAAGCTGAAGACTTGTCACATTTGAAGCAGTTAAATTGCAGTCAGAGCCAGGATTTGTGCTGGGTTTTGTTTCTGGTCAGGCACAGCCTGTGACAAAATGGGCTTGGCAGGAACCAGCTTTTGGAAATCCCAAGTACAGCAAGCTCAGGACAGCTTGGGAAGGGCCAAGTGGCTTTCCCTGAGCCTGGGGGAGAGGCACAGGGGATGGGGAGCCCAGCTGGGCTTGCAGCTGATCAAATCATTCTGTTGAATCTCATTTTAAAAAAAAATCTTAAACCAATTTCTAACGCTTTTCAGAGAGCTGTAAAATGACCTGGTCTCTACCACAGCCTAGAGTGAGCCAGGAAATGATACTCAGTGATACTGTAAATATCGTGGGTGTTTCCGAGGGGAGTCTGCCCTGGCTTTTACTGCTGCCATCCAAGTATCTGACAAAGCACAGTGTTTGAATGCACTGTGTAAATGTGTAAATGCACTGTGTAAATGTGTAAATGCACTGTGTTTAAATGCACAGTGTTTAAAAGCACTGGTTAAATGCTGTCTTCAGCTATAGAAGTGAAAATTCATTTTTGTAGCTGGTAGCACTGTTTCAGAGACAAAGATAGCTGGTGTTATGATTTGCTTGTTCTTCACACTAACTGCACTAAAACACCAAAGTAAATGAAGGGTGTTTCTCTCTCCTGTTCCCCAGGGCAGTCCCTCCCCCTGGGATGATCCCTAGGGGGGAGCTCAGGGGTCCTGGAAGCACCAGTGGGATGGAGGGTTTGGAATTGCAGTGGGATGTGGAAGGAAATCATGCATTGGGGGGTTTCTGTCATGTGCAGGACAGTTTGGGGGGTTTTGGACAAGAGCAGGGCTTTCCTAGGATTGTTTTGTGGATTTACAGGCTCCTGTCAGACTCAGCGTAAAGGGAATCATAATCACGGGCTAACATTTTTCTGCTTTACAGCTTCAAGTAAATCTTTATTAGAGGTTGCAAGGAGTGAAATAACCTTTGGCATGGGGCACTTAGGAGGTGATGGAAAACCCTCCTGGAGCTCCCTGGGGAGAGATCCAGGAGAGGCTCAGGCAGGCTCCTCTCCATCCCCAAACTCTCCCCCTGCACACCATGTTCATCCATCACTGCATTTAAATCCCTTTCTCTCTTTATGGACTCGCTGCTGCTTCATCCTGCTTCATCCAGAAAAAAAGATGGAAGAAAAAGAAACGGGGCAAATTCCTGAGGGAGAGGTAAAGCTGGATAATTGTCCTTTAGCATGAAGAGCACAAGGTAAATGCACTTCCAGATGCCTGCCTTTAATAAACAGGATTTATCCCAGAATTCCAGACTGGTTTGTGTTGGAAGGGACCTCAAATCCCACCCATTCCACCCGTGCCATGGCAGGGACACTTCCCCTGTCCCAGCTGCTCCAGCCTCAGTGTCCAGCCTGGCCTTGGGCACTGCCAGGGATCCAGGGGCAGCCCCAGCTGCTCTGGGCACCCTGTGCCAGGGCCTGCCCACCCTGCCAGGGAACAATTCCCAATTCCCAATCTCCCATCTGGCAGTGGAAGCCATTCCCTGGGTCCTGGGATGTTTCATTGAGTTTTTTTCTGACCCAGAGATGGGGCAGCTGAGAGGTGTTTTAAAAACTTATATTATATTTTTAGTCTCATGTGAAGACAATACAGGTGTTATAATTCACACCATCAAAATCAGAAGTCAGCTATTTCCTAATTACAATATACTGTAGGCATTTCTTTTTTACAAAACCTTCCTTTAAAATTTATTTCTATTTCCATTTTTCTCTCATATCCATCCTATATCCTATCCAATATCTATCCTATCCAATAGCATTTCTAAATCAGCATTTATATTTCAAAATTTACATACAAATACTCACTGTATAAACCTTTTATCATGTTTTAAACATTTTCTACAAATCCTGCACTGGCACATGCTGAGATCTTGTCCCAAAGGTTGGATATTGCTCACATTGAGTGTCTGGGGTGGGACAGGGACACCCAGACATTCCTCCCTGAGGAATCACCAGCCTGGGTTCCCTCAGATCCTCCTGAGTGAGGTTTTTGGAATGTGAAATGGCCATGAAAACCCTCTTGGGGTTTTGCTGTGCAGGATTTCCTGCCCACAGCTGGGCTTCTGTGCCTCTTTCGCAGCCAGGGGAAAGGGGGAATTGTTGGGAGCATTTTCCTTGTGGGGTGGTTCAGTGCTTGTCTCTGAGTTCCTGGGGGTTGGGGCTGCAGCAGGGAGGGCTCCAGGGAGTCCCTGCAGCTCCCAGTGGGGTTTGGCTTTCTCTGGAGCTGCTGGAGAGAGCCCAGAGGAGCCCCTGGAGCCAGGCTGGCAGAGCTGGGGGGGCTCCCCTGGAGAGGTGAAGGATCCAGGGAGAGCTCAGAGCCCCTGGCAGGGCCTGGAGGGGCTCCAGGAGAGCTGCAGAGGGACTGGGGGCCAGACTGATTTCTGAATCACTCAGTGTCTGAGTTGGTAGAATCCATAATTAATAAATGCAGGGCAGAATGTTGGTTTGAAATGTAATAGTTCAATAAGAACATTGCCACAGAAAGGTTGGGTTGCTCTACTGTCAGGGAGGATTAAATACAATTGTTGTGTGTAGGGGAAACCCATCAGGTGACTCTGTGCATTTCCCTCTTGCAAAGGTGTGAAATTCATAACTGACAGAATATTCCCCTTCTCTCACCCCAGCCCAGGCTGGTTGTAGCAGTTTTTGCTGTTTCCCCAAGATAAAATTGCAGAGAAGTTTTCACTGTTGCAAGGAGAAGTGTGGGCTGGAACTCTCTGTAGGTGAGAAACCTCAGAGCTTGGCTCTCCCTCCTGGAAAACACCAGAGCTGAGGCCCCCAAAAATCCCTCAGTTTGGGGTTTCTCTTCAGTACAAGCTGGTGGTTCTGTACCACAAATACAGAGAGGATCCCAAAACCACTTAAATTTTAAGTGCAGCCCCCAAAAGCCTCAGAGGGAGCAGCTTCTCTTTGGATCCTGCCCTGGGATCAGGAGCTGCTGGTTCCCATTCCCTGGGGATGGGCAGGACCTGTGCTGTGAGCACAGCAGTGCTCCTGGGGCTGCTGCCTGCCCCTGGAACCCGCAGGTGGAAAGGCTGGAAAGGGATTTTGTTCCCAGCCAGGACTCACCATGTCCCAGTCTCTGATGTTCCTGCAGCTCAGATCTTGTCCTGGTGATAGACCTTTAATTAAAGCTGTTAATTAGTCAAGTTCAGCGTGTTCTGAGAGCTTTGTGGGGTCCTCCAGACTGATCCCATGCCCAGGTTTGTCCTGGGCTCTCAGTGCTCCAGGTGTGGCTCCTGAACTGCAATTCCCTGTGATCCTGCACCCCATCCTTGCTCTGGGGGCACTCCAGGAACCCCCAAATCCTGGTGTGCAGGCAAAAATCCCCCTCGGGGTGCTGCTGGTGCAGAGTGAGGCACTGAGGTGCCCTGGAGGCGCTCCAGGAACCCCAAAATCCTGGTGTGGCAGCCAAGATCCTCTTGGGGTGCTGCTGTGGCAGAGTGAGGCACTGAGGTGCCCTGGGGGAACTCAGCAGCTCCAGGAACCCCAAAATCCTGGTGTGGCAGCCAAGATCCCCTTGGGGTGCTGCTGGTGCAGAATGAGGCACTGAGGTGCCCTGGGGGCACTCCAGGAACCCCAAAATCCTGGTGTGGCAGCCAAGATCCCCTTGGGGTGCTGCTGGTGCAGAGTGAGGCACTGAGGTGCCCTGGAGGCGCTCCAGGAACCCCAAAATCCTGGTGTGGCAGCCAAGATCCCCCTTGGGGTGCTGCTGGTGCAGAGTGAGGCACTGAGGTGCCCTGGGGTGTGGGGAACACTCCAGATGGGCTCTGGTTTCCATTCTTGGGGAGCCCATGGGTCACCCCTGGGGTAAGGAAGCTCCTGCTGCATCGGACTGGGAGTTTGGGGTGCAATGCTGAGCTGGGAGCAGTGCAGAGGGGGAGGAGCAGTGAGTAAGTTCCAACTCCACGGTGTCCTCACACGGGACACGTCCCCAGGGCCCAGCTGGCTTCCATGAAGCTCATTCCCAGGCGGAGGTGGCAGTGCAGGCTCCACACTGGAGCTGTTCTGGAGGCACCTGGCAGGTGTATCCTCCTTCCCTGGGATCCCAGAGCCCTGGGATGTGCTTCTGGGGGCGGGGGGGGAGGGGGTGTGTGCATTGATGACTCCGTTGTTTTGCTGAAGTTGTTAAAGGGGTGTTTCTCTCCTTTTTTTGGGCTGCACTCCACCTGCAGAAGGTAAGACCAGACCCAGCACTGCTCGTGTCCAGCTCCTCTCCTAACACCCTCCCTGCCATTCCCTAACCCAGAGCCTGCTCCTGCCCTGCTCCTGGGAGTAACCCCGGAGTAACGCTGCGCTCCCTTGTGCCTCCAGCTGGGAACCCTGGGGCTTGGGAGCTCCTTGCTGGCTGTGTCCCTGTCCCTGTCCCTGCTGCCTGGGTGGGGCTGGGTTTGCATGTGGGGTTTGTGCTGCTTTGGGGTGCTGCATGTTGGGAAATGTAACCTGGCACAGGAGCTGCTTCCCTAACCCTGCCCGTGTGCTGCTCCTGGCATTGCCAGCCCTGGCACTGGGGGTGGCTGCACCCTCAGCAAAGAGCTCCTGGCTCAAAGGAGGGGGGAACAGGGGATGCTCCAAAGGAAAAAGTGGGGATTTGTCCCCTGAGTGCCTGTGGCAGCTGGATCCAGGCAGTAAGGTGGGAAATGGTTCCTGGGGATGGCTTTGTCTGGAGCTTCCCTTGATGCCTTGGGACAGAGACTGGACAGAGCTAAAGAATAAAGCAGGGGTTTATGGAAAGGATCTCTTCCATGGATCCAGCTTCGGCAGCACAAGAACCCAGCCAGGCCTGCACCCAGAATGAACCCAAATGGTCCCGAAATGCACGATGGTCACGGGGTCTGTCACTGGGATCAGCTCTGCTCCATGTGCACCTTGGAGTTAATTATCCAATTACAGCTTTAGGTTATGAAGTCCCATCCTTCCTGTTTTTCACTCTTCTGTTTGTGCTCTTGGGCTGAGATTTGGATCATTTGTCCTTGGTGCCCAGCTGGAGCAGGAATTGTTTTGTCTCCCTGCTCTGTGCACAGAGCTCACCATCCCCTGATGTGGAATCCAGACCACACACCAAAGCAGCACAGAATGTGAAAAATAGAAAAGCTGAAACCTGAGGCATCACCCATGGCACTGGTGAACCTTCCCTGGGGCTGAGTGGCCTCACTGGGGACAAGCCAGGGCATTCCCAGGGGCTTTTCCCTGCCCAGCAGCTCCCTGTGCCTGTGGGATCCCAGGAGCCCTGCTGGGGGCATCAGTCCTGGACCTGCTGGGCAGGGAAAATGGAACAAAACCACCTTGGGAGGGAGAAATTCCTGTGGGACGAGCTAGGAGAGGGCTGGCAAGTCCAAATCCATCCTGAGGGGATCCAGGAGGGAAGGGTTTGATCCTACTTTGGTTTGAGAATGGGAGAAGTCACGTCGGTACCTGAGGCCTTGGAGTAGGAGTGGTGGGAAGAGGAATTCCAGAGGGATTGCAGTGGGAAAGGGATTCCAGATGGATTGCAGGGGATTGCAGTGGGGAAGGGATTCCAGGGGGATTCCAGAGGGACTGGAGTGCAGGAAGGGATTCCAGAGGGATTGCAGTGGGAAAGGGATTCCAGATGGATTGCAGGGGATTGCAGTGGGGAAGGGATTCCAGGGGGATTCCAGAGGGACTGGAGTGCAGGAAGGGATTCCAGAGGGATTGCAATGGGAGAAAGGATACTCCAGAGGAGAAGGGATGATGCAGAGGGGAAGAGATGTTCCAGATGGATTCCACAGTGGGGAAGGGATGCTCCAGAAGGGAAGGGATGCTCCAGAGGGATTGCAGTGCAGGAAGGGATGGTCCAGAGGGGAAGGAATGCTCCAGGGGGATTGCAGTGAGAAAAAGGATGATCCAGAGGGGAAGGGGCTGGAAGGGATGATCCAGAGGGATTGCAGTGGGAGAAGGGATGCTCCTGAAGGATTGCAGTGCAGGAAGGGATGCTCCAGAGAAGAAGGGATGCTCCAGAGGGATTCCACAGTGGGCAGGGATCCTGCACCCCCTTCCTCCCCTTCCCCAGCAGCTCTCAGGGCAGACTCCTCACCATAACCTTCATTTTCCACTCAAACCCCTTCTCCCTGCTCAGTCTGAAAGAAGCTTTGAATTTAGTCTGGAGTTTAAAATGTCCTGCAGCTTGGGAATTCTGGGAGGGAAACCACGGTTTGTGTGGGTCAGGCTGAGGTGTTGGGTAGTTCAGGGACATCCTCAGCAGGGCAGAGCTCAGAACAAAAATTCCTTGTGCCTTGGGTTGGCCACAGAGCTGCCCTTTCCCTGCAAACACCTCCAAACTCTGGTTTAGCCCTTCCAGCGGCCACAAGAAGTAAGGAATGTGCCTGTCCTGCCAGCACAGGGTCTGTCACCTGCTGGAGATCCCTTAGGAGCATTTGCCAGCTCACTGGGGAAAGTGTGGCTATGGGAAATGGTCATTTTCAAAATAGAATAAATATTTATAAGCCACCAAAACCCCTTGTTGAGGCAAAAAATGTAAGAAAATACAATTTACGTGGAATGCACAGCTTTGTAAATTCCAGAAATCTCTCCAATTGGTTATTTTTAGCTGGATTAGAGGGAAGTCTTTACTAATCCACCACTTTCTGTGGCAGGCAGCACCAGCTTCATCCAAACCCTGTCCAGCCTGGCCTTGGGCACTGCCAGGGATGCAGGGGCAGCCCCAGCTGCTCTGGGCACCCTGTGCCAGGGCCTGCCCACCCTGCCAGGGAACAATTCCCAATTCCCAATCTCCCATCCAGCCCTGCCCTCTGGCACTGGCAGCCATTCCCTGGCTCCTGTCCCTGCAGGCCTTGTCCCCAGTCCCTCTGCAGCTCTCCTGGAGCCCCTCCAGGCCCTGCCAGGGGCTCTGAGCTCTCCCTGAATCCTTCTCTCCAGGCTGAGCCATTTTTTGGTTCCAGCTTAAAGCACTGGATTGATCCCAGCTTAACCCCGCTGGCCTTTGCCAAGGGAGGGGTGGATTTGTCCCTCCCTGGCTTTTCTCAGGCTCTAGTCCCCTGGGAATGAGGATCACACCTCAGCTGTGGGGAACTGAAGTGGTCTAAAACTTCCAAGAGCCAGTAAATTGGGAATTTCCCACTTCACCTACTGGAGATCCCACGCATGAANCTGTCCCAGGCTGCTCCAGCCCCAGTGCCCAACCTGGCCTTGGGCACTGCCAGGGATCCAGGGGCAGCCCCAGCTGCTCTGGGCACCCTGTGCCAGGGCCTGCCCACCCTGCCAGGGAACAATTCCCAATTCCCAATCTCCCATCCAGCCCTGCCCTCTGGCACTGGGAGCCATTCCCTGGCTCCTGTCCCTGCAGGCCTTGTCCCCAGTCCCTCTGCAGCTCTCCTGGAGCCCCTCCAGGCCCTGCCAGGGGCTCTGAGCTCTCCCTGGATCCTTCTCCTCTCCAGGTGAGCACCCCCAGCTCTCCCAGCCTGGCTCCAGCCCTGGAGCAGCTCCGGGGTCTCCTCTGGGCTCTCTCAGCAGCTCCAGGTCCTTGTGCTGTTGGAATCCCCAGGGCTGGGGCAGCTCTGCAGGTGGGCTCTCACCTGGGCACAGGGACAGAATCCCCCTGCCCTGCTGGGGGAGCAGCCCAGGATGGGGGGTTTGGGGGTTTCGGGGGTTTCTGGGGTGAGATCCCAGCTCTGAGGTTTGCTGGATGTGCTCAGTGATGGAGAAAGTGATTTTAAGAAGATTAGAGAAGATCACCCACCCTGGGGAGCGGGGGCAGGGCAGCCCCTCCCCACGGCTAATTAACTGATGTTAATGACTAACTAATGAGTTAATGAGGCAGCTACACCCCGAGAGCAGCAGGGAGGCAGTGTGGGTGATGTGCCAGGGGGGCAGCAGGGGCTGTACCTGTTCTTGTTCTCCAGCTCTGCTATCAGCTGCCTCTGCTGCTTGTTGGCATCGAAGCTGAAAGGCAGATCTGCAGGAGGACGGGGCTGGGGAGAGAGCAGACAGAACCTCAGGAGGAATCAGTCACAGAGATCACAGGGAATCAGTCACAGAGATCACAGGGAATCAGTCACAGAGATCACAGGGAATCAGTCACAGAGATCACAGGGAACACAATCACAGAGATCACAAGGAATCAGTCACAGAGATCACAGGGAATCAGTCACAGAGATCACAGGGAACACAATCACAGAGATCACAGAAATCACAGAAATCACAGGGAATCAGTCACAGAGATCACAGGGAACACAGTCACAGAAATCTGCCCACCCTGCCAGGGAACAATTCCCAATTCCCAATCTCCCATCCAGCCCTGCCCTCTGGCAGTGGGAGCCATTCCCTGGGTCCTGTCCCTGCAGGCCTTGTCCCCAGTCCCTCTGCAGCTCTCCTGGAGCCCCTTCAGGCCCTGCCAGGGGCTCTGAGCTCTCCCTGGATCCTTCTCTCCAGGCTGAGCCATTTTTTGGTTCCAGCTTAAAGCACTGGATTGATCCCAGCTTAACCCCGCTGGCCTTTGCCAAGGGAGGGGTGGATTTGTCCCTCCCTGGCTTTTCTCAGGCTCTAGTCCCCTGGGAATGAGGATCACACCTCAGCTGTGGGGAACTGAAGTGGTCTAAAACTTCCAAGAGCCAGTAAATTGGGAATTTCCCACTTCTCCTACGACTGATCCCAGGCATGAAAGCTGGGCTGGGGCTGGGCTGAGCTCCTGGAGAAGGAAAAGCCAGGAGGCTTCAGAGTGTGCTGGGAAAGCCATGGAACCTGGGCCTGGGCAAGGCTGGCCAGGCTCTGCTGGGTGTCCTGAGCTCTGGCAGGTGGGAATTTGGTGGGAATTTTGGTGTGAATTTTGTGGAATTTTTGTGGGAATTCTGTGGGAATTTGGTGCTTGCAGCCCAGCTGGTTTGGGTGCACAGAGCCCAGGACTTCCCTGTGCCTCCAGCCTGTCCCAGTCCTGACCTTCCCAGGACTCTGGGCTGGGATGGGAGCAGTGAGAACAGCAGGGTTAGCTGCATTTTCCCCTGATCCCCGTCACCTGTCTGTCCCTGGCTGTGGGGAGTGCTTAAAGGTGATCATCCCACTCCCAAAACTGGGGTTTGCTGTCCACCAGCAGGGAATTCCCACCTGGAATAAAGCTGGGATAGCGCAGGCTGTGTGTGCACAGCCCTGGAAAGCCCAATCCCGAGTAATATTTGCGTGGAAAAGCACCTGAGGGTGCTGAATATCCCAAATGTGTGGGACAACCATCCCTCATTGTGTCCAGAGCAGTGTCCTTGCCAGCATGGACTGCAGCAGGAATCCTCTGCCCAAGGTTTGGCCAAAAACGACCTTTGGGAGCCTTGGATGAGGCAGCAGTTATTTAGTGGAGGTGGAGGGTGTCCCTGTCAGGTGCATTTTGTCAGGAATTGATCCAGGTTTATCAGGGAAATGCTCCTGTGGGCAGGGCAGTGCCCTGGAGGGGCAGCTCCATGCCATGGGGTGGCTGAGCCCTGTGGGAAGGGCTCGTGGTACTGGGCAGGACAAATCCCAATGTCCTGGTGGTGCTTGGGGTCCATTCCCAGGGCACAGGTGAGATTTGGGGTGGAACCAGCCCAGGCAGGTCCAGGGAAATCTCTTCCTGCTGTTGGTTCCTGGCGTTTGGAGTCATGCAATGATGGAATGGTTTGGGAAGGGACCTCAAAGCCCATCTCATCCCACCCCTGGGGCACCTCCAGCCCAACCCTAATCCCAACCCTGGTGCCATTCCTGCCTCTGACTGAGAGGGCTGAGCTCCTGCACCTCCAGCAAGAGCCAGCACTGAGCTCAGAGCCCAGCTGATCCATAACCATGATCCCAACCTGGGAACATCACTGATCCATCACCATGACCCCAACCTGGAGAACATCACTGATCCATAACCGTGATCCCAGCCTGGAGAACATCACTGATCCATCACCATGATCTCAACCTGGAGAACATCACTGATCCATCACCATGACCCCAAGCTGGAGAACATCACTGATCCATAACCGTGATCCCAGCCTGGAAAACATCACTGATCCATCACCATGATCCCAACCTGGAGAACATCACTGGTCCATCACCATGACCCCAAGCTGGAGAACATCACTGATCCATCACCATGACCCCAAGCCGGAGAACATCACTGATCCATAACCGTGATCCCAGCCTGGAGAACATCACTGATCCATCACCATGATCCCAACCTGGAGAACATCACTGATCCATCACCATGACCCCAAGCTGGAGAACATCACTGATCCATAACCGTGATCCCAGCCTGGAGAACATCACTGATCCATCACCATGATCCCAATTTGGAGAACATCACTGATCCATCACCATGATCCCAATTTGGAGAACATCACTGATCCATCACCGTGATCCCAAGCTGGAGAACATCACCGATCCATAACCATGATCCCAAGCTGGAGAACATCACCGATCCATAACCTTGATCCCAACCTGGAGAACATCACTGATCCATAACCATGATCCCAGCCTGGAGAACATCACTGATCCATAACCTTGATCCCAAGCTGGAGAACATCACTGATCCATCACCATGACCCCAAGCTGGAGAACCTTCCAGGGCAGAAGCTTTAGAAATAACTGAGGGACTTGAGGGAGTTTCCTGTGAGGGCCTAGGGGGAGCAGAGCAATCTCAGACCTTGGCCAGGTCCTGCTGAGCTCCAGAGGTTCTTCAGCAGTCCCAGACCTTGGTCTGGTCCTGCTGAGCTCCAGGGGTTCTTCAGCAGTTCTAGACCTTGGTCTGGTCCTGCTGAGCTCCAGGGGCTCTCTCCTGAGGGATGGATCCCATTTTGGGACCTCCCCCGGACTGGCACGTTGGCAGTGCTGGAGCTGAGGCTGGCTCTGCGGGTGGGTTTGGGAGGGATTGAGGGGGAGCAGGGGGTGCTGGTGGAGCTGGAGCAGGCAGAAACTCATCTTTTACACCATCTGCTTCTCCAAGGGCTGCTTTGAGGTAGAACTGTGGGAATTGCCACGTTCCCAGGAAGTGGAGGAGATGGCCTTCACTGGTAAAATCAGGGGAAAGGGCAATAAAATAAAAAAAAATCAGGAGAAAGGGCAATCAAATAAAAAAAAAATCATGAGAAAGGGCAATCAAACCAAGTGCCCAGTCCTGCATTTTGGCCACAATAACCCCCTGCAATGCTCTGGGCTGGGGCTCGAGTGGCTGGACAGTGCCCAGTTTGGGAAGGACCTTGAGGACCTGATGATTCTGTGAATTCTGTGACAGTGAACAGAATCTGGTTCCTAGGGCTGGTTTTAGGCAGCTGCTGCACTCCAGGTAAGCAGAGGCAGCCCAGGTGCAGAACACAGGGAGAGGGAGAACAGAATCAAGGAACGTTGGGGGATTCTGGGCACAGGGGCAGCAGAGACTCAGCAAAGGCTGCAGTCCTCCCATTATCCCATCCCATCCCAGAAGAACATGTTCCACCTCCAAGAATAAACCATTTCCCAGCCTCTCATGGGGCTGATGGTGAGCAGAGCCTGCCAGGGCTGAGGGCAGCCAAGGAGAACACCCCGAGCTCTTTCCCTCAGGCTCAGGCAGGTCCAGCACGGCCCCAACAGCTTCGGGTTCATCTGGGTTCTGGGGGAGCATCTGGCCTTGGTTTTGTGTCCTGGGGCTGGTTTGGTGGCGTTCTGATTTTGGGGATCCTGTGTCCAGTTTGAGGTTTCTCTGTCCATTTTGGGATTCCTGTGTCCAGTTTGGAGGTTCGTGTGTCTAGTTTGAGGTTCCTGTGTCCAGTTTGAGGTTCCTGTATCCAGTTTGGAGGTTCCTGTGTCCAGTTTGTGGTCCCCGTGTCCAGTTTGGGGTTCCTGTATCCAGTTTGGATGTTCATGTGTCCAGTTTGGGGGTCTGTATCCAGTTTGGAGGTTCCTGTGTCCAGTTTGAGGTCCCTGTGTCCAGTTTGGTGTTCCTTGGTCCAATCTGAGATTCCTCTGTCCAGTTTGGAGGTTCCTGTGTCCAGTTTGTGGTCCCCGTGTCCAGTTTGGGGTTCCTGTATCCAGTTTGGATGTTCATGTGTCCAGTTTGGGGGTCTGTATCCAGTTTGGAGGTTCCTGTGTCCAGTTTGAGGTCCCTGTGTCCAGTTTGGTGTTCCTTGGTCCAATCTGAGATTCCTCTGTCCAGTTTGGAGGTTCCTGTGTCCAGTTTGGGATTCCTGTGTCCAGTTTGGGGTTTCTGTGTCCAGTTTGGGATTCCTGTGTCCTGTTTGGGGTTCCTCTGTCCAGTGTGGGGTTCCTCTGTCCAGTTTGGGGTCCCTCTGTCCAGTTTGGGATTCTTGTATCCCATTTGGGGTCCCTGTGTCCAGTTTGGGGTCCCTCTGTCCCTCCCTAGGGACACAGCTCACCTGCTGGGCCTGCCTGGGCTTGCTCCTGTCTGCAGCAGGACAACCAAAGCCAACCAAAAACCCCTCCAGCACTGGTGGGAAGATGGATCTGGCTCCACTCTCCTGGCTGGGATTGGGGAGCTCCCCCTTCCCTTGCACACTTGGTTCCCATTTAGTGCCCCACAACCCTTGTTCCAGCAGAACTCGGGTTCCTTTTTGGGGAAAAAACCTTCAACAGAACTTTGAATCCTTCTGGAGCCCATCCTCAGCTCATCCCAAAGCTGCTCTGAGCCTCACCCAGAGCTGGGGCTGCTTTGGGGTTTGTCAGAGGAACCTTGCAGAGCCTGACCCTGGGGGGTTTTTGTTTGCTTTTTGCTAGGATTGCAGCATCCATGCACTGCTTCCCCTATTGCTGATTGTGCCAGCTTCAGTTTGCATTCCCTTGGGAATAGGGGCGGAATCTGGGCTCCTGCCCGGGGGCTGTGGGGCTGCCTGGGGGCTGTGGGGCTGGATTTGGGCTGTGGGGCTGGATTTGGGCTGTGGGGTCGGATCTGGGCTGTGGGGTCGCATCTGGGCTGTGGGGTCAGATTTGGGCTGTTGGGTCAGATATGGGCTGTGGGGTCACATCTGGGCTGTGGGGCTGGATCTGGGCTGTGGGGTCGGATCCGGGCCCCATGCCTGTGCTCTGTGGGGTTGCCCATGCTCTGTGGGGCTGGATCTGGGCTGTGGGGTCGGGTCTGGGCTGTGGGGCTGCATCTGGGCTTCTGCCCGTGCTCTGTGGGATTGCCCGTGCTCTGTGGGTCAGATCCGGGCTGTGGGGCTGGATTTGGGCTGTGGGGTTGGATCAGGGCCCCCTGCCCGCACTCTGTGGTGTCGAATATGGGCTCCTTGCACTGTGGGGTCAGATCTGGGCTCCTGCCCGTGCTCTATGGGGTTGCCTGGGCGCTGTGGGGGGCTGGATCTGGGCTCCCTGCACTGTGGGGCCGGATCTGAACTGTGGGGCTGGATCTGGGCTGTGGGGTTGGATCTGGGCTGTGGGGTCAGATCTGGGCTGTGGGGTTGGATCCGGGTTGTGGGGCTGGATCTGGGCCCCATGCCTATGCTCTGTGGGACTGGATCTGGGCTCCCTGCACTGTGGGGCCGGATCTGGGCTGTGGGGTTGGATCAGGACCCCCTGCCCGTGCTCTGTGGGGCCGGATCTGGGCTGTGGGGCTGGATCTGGGCTGTGGGGTTGGATCTGGGCCTCAGGCCTGTGCTCTGTAGGGCTCGATCTGGGCCCCCTGCCCGTGCTCTGTGGGGTTGGATCTGGGCTGTGGGGTTGGATCTGGGCTCCCTGCTCTGCGGGGCTGGATCTGGGCTCCCTGCACTGTGGGGCCGGATCTGGGCGCCCTGCCCGTGCTGTGGGGCTGGATCTGGGCTGTGGGGTTGGATCTGGGCCCCAGGCCTGTGCTCTGTAGGGCCGGATCTGGGCGCCCTGCCCGTGCTCTGTGGGGTTGGATCTTGGCTGTGGGGCCGGATCTGGACTCGAGTTAGATCAGGACCCCCTGCCCGTGCTCTGTGGGGCTGGATCTGGGCTCCCTGCACTGTGGGGCTGGATCTGGGCTCCTGCCCGTGCCCTGTGGGGTCAGATCTGGGCTGTGGGGCTGGATCTGGGCCCCCTGCACTGCGGGGCTGGATCTGGGCTCCTGCCCATGCTCTGTGGGGTTGGATCTGGGCTGTGGGGTTGGATCTGGGCCCCCTGCACTGCGGGGCTGCCCGGGGGCTGGGGGTCCCACGGGGACACTCACGGGGTCTCTTGCAGCGGGACGTCCCCCCTGGCCTGCCTGAATGCCATGCTGCACACCAACTCCCGGGGGGAGGAGGGCATCTTCTACAAGGTCCCGGGCAGGATGGGCGTCTACACCCTCAAGGTGAGTGCCAGCCCTCGGGACATGGTTTAAAAAAGGGGTGGGTGGGGGTCCCCAGGGCTGGAAAACCCCAATGGGATCTGTTGGATTAAGGGTTTTGATTCAGAGGTGGGGTAAATGAAAAATGAAATGAAATGAAATGAAATGAAATGAAATGAAATGAAATGAAATGAAATAAAAATAAAAATGAAATGAAATAAAATAAAATAGTAAATGAAAATAAAATAAAGTAAAATAGTAAATGAAAATGAAATTAAATAAAATTTTAAAAATAGTAAATGAAATAAAATAGTAAATGAAAATGAAATAAAATAAATGTAATGAATAAAATAAATGAAAATTTAAAAATTAAATATATGAAATAAAAGAAATTAAAATAAAATTAAATATATGAAATAAAATAAATGAAAATGAAATGAAGTGAAATATATGAAATAAATGAAATTAAAATAAAAGTTTTTAAAACACCTCTCAGTTACCCCATCTCTAAATCATAAAAACCCTTAATCCAACAGGATCGAATCCAAGCTGTGCCTGATCCCCACCTCGTCCCCAGCCCTTCCCTGGGCACATCCAGGGGTGGGCACTCCAAACCCCCCTGGGCAGCCCCTGCCAAGGCCGGACCCCCCTTTCCATGGGGAAGTTCCTGCTGGTGTCCAGGTTCTCCAGGATAATCCAAAGGGGACCTGTTCCTCCCAGGAACAGGAACAGCAGGAACAGCCCCTCCCTCCTCAGCTCTGGAGGTGCAGCTCTTCACCCACAGTGCAGTTTGCTGATGGGAATTGCTGCCCCCGAAGTGAAGGAGTAATTAAAATGTTAATGAAACAATGAAACTCCAGCCCTGAGAGGGTAACTTCACTGCTCTCAGCTTGTGTCTAGAGATGGGAAATCACCTTGTCCTCAGTGTCAGTCAGAGAGAGAATAGTGGGGAATTGTCTTTAAAAAAGCTGTCTTTTAAATACTAGAAGGAAGCTGGCTCACACCAGCTCACACCATTCCTGATTTAGGGTGGATTTGTCTCTGGAGCCCACCCAGTGCCACCCCTGCCATGGCAGGGACATTTCCACTGTCCCAGGGTGCTCCAGCCCCAGTGTCCAGCCTGGCCTTGGGCACTGCCAGGGATCCAGGGGCAGCCCCAGCTGTGCCAGGGCCTGCCCACCCTGCCAGGGAGCAATTCCTCGTTCCCAACATCCCATCCATCCCTTCCTCTGGCAGTGGGGTCCATTTATTCCCACCCTTCCATGAGCTGGTGATCAGGGATGGGGAATCTGGGGAAGGGCACTTTGGGAGGTGGCAGAGTTCCGGGGATGGGGGCAGAGTTCAGGACGTGTCCCCCGCATTCCGTGTTTGCAGGGCCCCACAGAAGGCTTTGGGGCATTAAAAGGGCCACACTTGCTGAACAAACCCCTCTGGTTGTGGGGTTTTGCCCCGGGGCTGTCCCTGGCCCTGGGGTGACCCTGCTGCGGCTCTGTCGTGTCCCCTGGCAGAAGGACATCCCGGACGGGCTGAAGGAGCTGTCGGAGGGCTCGGAGGAGAGCAGTGATGGCCACTCTGACTCGCAGAGCTCGGAGCACAGCAGCTCCAGCAGCGACGGCTGCGCCGCCAAGGACAGGAGGAAGAGCAGGTGGAAAAGGAAAGGTGAGTTCCTGTCTGGGGAGAGGAGGTTTCACCTGGGTCCTGGCTGGGAGCAGAGCACATCTCTGGCCTCTGAACGATCCCAGCTCAGCTGGGCTGCTCAGCTGATGCTGCTGCAGGTGGGCAGGGAAGGGGACAGGTACCTGAGTGTCTTGGTTGGAAAAGACAGGTGTCTGCTCAGGAGGGCAGGAGCCTCCCCTGAAATGGAAAATGTAAACTCCCTTCCTTACTGTGTTTCATCTGAGCTTCTGGAGGTTCATATATGTAGCACTGGCTTGCCCTGTACTTTCTCAAACCATTACCTCCTCCTTCATTCCCTACAGAAAGAAACATCTGGCAAAATAATGGCTTTTCCCTTAGTTCAGTCAAACCCTCTTTCCCCTCAGCCCACACTCCCAAGGTCTCTACACACACGTCCAAACATCTGTGTGACTGCATGAGTAGGGTTGAATATATTGCCTAAGTGTGTAGCCACTACCACAAGCATGTGGTTTAATACAATCAGGAGTTCTTGATGACCAGGAAGATGTGAGGCAGGTACTCAGAAAATCTGCTGACAAAAGGTCCTTGAACTACACGTTCAGAAACTTAAGCAGTGTCTACCATCATAAATTTATAAATTATTATAAATTTGAAATTAAGGGCTTGCTTCATCTTGCTCTCAGGCAAAGATACGGGAATAGGAATAACAGTTCTTTATTAGGGAAGAAAATAAAAATAAAATAAAAAATGCAGTCATACAAAACAACCCTGACAGAGTCAGAACACTCACTGACGCTGTTGTAGTTGAGATGGAGATAATGCAAAGCAGCCCACTCAATTTTAAGAAGGCTTCAAACTGTTTTTATTACAGCATGCAATGTTTTTTATACATTCTTATAGAGCTCATAAGTTTATACTTTACTCATTGGTCACAAGAGACAGAGTGCTCATTGGAACAGAGAATTGCAGGTTTCTCTTATTTATCCTTCCTCCTTTCTTGGTTTCTATGTCAATGACCTTGATAGGAAATTCTTTCAGGGGTAAACATGGATCCTCTTATCAAAATCTTCCCAGTGGGATGATGGAATTTTATCAGTGACACTCACTGGCTCTGAACAGAAGATAATTAATAATTAATGGCCTATGAACAGAAGAGATCTCCTGGAGGAGATCCCACAGGGTGTGGGAGAGATAAAGAAAACTGCCCAATGAACAGAGGATAACTGCCCCACCTCTGACAGATGGGGATTGAATACACACCCCAAACCACATCTTACAACCCAGGACGCTGTGACAGCTGAGTGCAAGGCTCTGACACCTCCCAGGCACTGCCAGGCTGCTCCTGCCAGCCTTCCCTTGCCATGCCCTGCATCCCTGCTGGCTCCTGGAGGGTTTGAGCCTGAGCTCTGGCCTGGTTTAGGCTCCTCTCCCTCGTAAGCCAGGCAATATTTGGATATTGAGTCCTGTTAGTGTTCACCTTCAATCCACTCTTCTCCTTCTTCCTTCTCCTCTCACTCGGGCGCAGAATTCCTTGGCTGAGGCAGGACACCATCCCTGGGGGTGTTTAACAAAGCCTGGATGTGGCACTGGGGACCAGGGTTGAGTTGAGGTGCTGGGGAGGGGTTGGACTCGATGGTCTTGGAGGTCTCTTCCAACCCAGTGATTCTGTGAATTCTGTGAATTGTGTGACATTATTTCAAAGGTATTTCCAATGCCCTGGTGCTGCTGGCTGAGGCAGAGGGGTCCCAGAGCTGGCCAGGGGGTCACCTGGGCCAGCCCCACCCAGCCCTGCCCTGCAGCCACACTAGACTGGGTTATGTGCAGTTGTGAGCATTGAAAGCACCAGGAAACCACAAAATGGTAAAAAAAACCTTTAGAAATTAAACTTGACTCCAAATCCATCCTTTGACAGGAAAGCAGTAGAGAGTCTGGTTGAAATATTTTAATTTTTAACGAATCCTCTCAAAACATTTGGTCAAGAAGGTTGAAATATTTTCATTTTTAATGAATCTTCTCAAAATATTTGATCAATAAGGTTTGAAATACTTTCATTTTTAACAAATCTCCTCAAAATACTTGGTCAATAAGGGGAATTCTGGCTACTTTTCCTGTATTTCCAATGTTACAACATTAGGTAAAAGCCTGTGAGGGAATTTCTGTATATTTCAGAGAGATCTTTATTTAAAAATACATATAGAGATGTGAGATAAAAGTTTTATATATCACACTACCAAAGGACTGGAAAGGGGGGAGAAGCCAGGTGAGAAGGAGTGGAAATGTCACCCTGGAACAGCTGCCAGGAGTGCCCAGAGCAGGACAGTGTGAGGTGTAAACACAAAAAAGGGGGTTGCTCCTCTCTGAGCTCTGCTGCTGATGGTTTTTGCTGGAGTGGCATTGTGGCCTTTCCCATAAAGTGCTGGTTTTGGGGTGTTGGTGCTCTGTGCAGTGAGGAATGAGTTAGGAATGGGGTCAGGAGAGCTGTGGCCAGAGTGGCTCCTGAGCTGTCCCTCCTGTCCTGGGAGCAGCTCTGAAGGGTTGAACATCCCCTGGGCACTCACTCCAAGGAATTCCCTGCTGGTCGTGGATTTCTCCTTCAGATCCCTTCCAGAATTCCATGGAGAATGATGTGTGGAACTTTGGTTCTATTTTCAGTCTCATAAAACAAATAAAACAATGCAAATATTATAATTCACACCATCACAGTCAAAACTCAACTATTTCCTAATTGCAATACACTATAAACATTTTTTAATCTATCAACTTTAATTACACTATATTACAAATATTTTTAAACCAATCATCTAAAATTACCCCTCATAAATCCTATTACAATACATCTTTCATACTTTTATTTCTCCAAAATATCTAACCTTATTTCCAGGACCAGCCTTTAAAACTTATTTCTAATTCCATTGCTCTCTCAACAATATCTATCCTGTTCCATAACATTTCTGAATCAGCATTTCTTAACTCAAAATTTACATACAGGTACACACTGTATAAACCTATCAAATTTGAAAAATTTCCTAGAAATCCATTTCCCACGTGGAACAAAGCAGGGCTGGCTTGCTCTGGGCCAGGGATTTCTGGAGTAGCACCTTCCTCCCCTGGCAGTTTGTGAGTTTGTTGTCTTTGTGGTGGCTCTTCCTGAGCCATGGGACAGCATTCCATGTGGATTTACCCTGCCAGGCACTGCCCTCTGCCGTGCCCAGGCGTTCCAGCAGAGCTGGGAGTGCTCACCTGGCTCCAGCTCTGGGTTCTCCTGCCAGGAGAGACCTGGAGGGGCTGGAGCTGGGAAGGGAATGGAGCCCCAGGAGAGGCTGAGGGAGCTGGGAAGGGGCTCAGCCTGGAGAAAAGGAGGCTCAGGGGGGACCTTGTGGCTCTGCACAACTCCCTGACAGGAGGGGACAGCCAGGGGGGGTCGGGCTCTGCTGCCAGGGAACAGGGACAGGACAAGGGGAAATGGCCTCAGGCTGGGCCAGGGCAGGCTCAGGGTGGACACCAGGAGCTCGTGAGTGCAAAGAGCCTTGGGTGGGTTTGGTGAGCAGCTCCAGGGCTGAGCTGCTCCCCCAGGGAAAAGTACAAACCTTCTTCTGCTTTTGAGACAGGCAGGAGCCTGGAGGAGAGGGTGAGGCTGCGTGGGAGTCCTGGGAGGAGGAGCTGGGAAGGGAATGGAGCCCCAGGAGAGGCTGAGGGAGCTGGGAAGGGGCTCAGCCTGGAGAAAAGGAGGCTCAGGGGGGACCTTGTGGCTCTGCACAACTCCCTGACAGGAGGGGACAGCCAGGGGGGGTCGGGCTCTGCTGCCAGGGAACAGGGACAGGACAAGGGGAAATGGCCTCAGGCTGGGCCAGGGCAGGCTCAGGGTGGACACCAGGAGGAATTTCCCCATGGAAAGGGTGCTCAGGCCTTGGCAGGGGCTGCCCAGGGAGGGTTGGAGTGCCCATCCCTGCAGGTGTCACCTGGATGTGGCACTGAGTGCCCTGGCTGGGGACAAGGTGGGGATTGGGCACAGCTGGGACTGGATGGGCTGGGAGGGATTTTCCAACCTGAATGATCCTGGAATTCTTTGAAGTTCAAACAGTCTCTGTCTGGAGCGTTTTGAAGTTCAGATCTCTGTGAATGACCTTCCTCAGGCACTCAGTGACATTTTGGGGTAATTTTCACCAGGTGGAGCCCCCAGCTCTCTGCCCTGGGGAGCTGCAGTCCTGCAGTGGAGATCAAAGATTTGTGCTGGCAGTGCCCAAGGCCAGGTTGGACAGGGCTTGGAGCCACCTGGGACAGTGGAAGGTGTCCCTGAGGGTGGCACTGGATGAGCTTTAAGGTCCCTTCATCTCAAACCAGACTGGGATTCTGTAAAGTCTCCAGGGAAGATTTCCTTTCATTTTCAGTATTTCATTTCCTTTGTGCATCTGGAAGGGTTCTTCTCATTTCCTCCAGCTAACACTGCAGCTTCAGGACCTTGCTGCATACAGAAAGTAACATTTAATACTCAGCGAGCTGCCATGAAGAGCAGGAGTGGAGCAGGAATTGGGCTCAGCTCCATCCCAGGCGTGCCTCATGGCCCTGCCCTGCAGGCAGGGGTGAGTGGGGTGGAAATGAGGGAACCTGCAGCCCTGGGAGCCCTGGCAGTGACCATCCCAACTCCCATCCTGACTGTGGGCCACCAGCAGAGGCAGGGCTCGTGGTCCCAAGATCCTCAAGGCTCCCCTGAGGTTTTTCCTGCTGGTTTTGTTTTCACCTGCTCCATTTGTTTGTAAGCACTGAGGTGAGTGAGGAGGATTCCTCTGGAGCATCAGCCTGGAATGCAGCACTCCTCCAGGGCCATGGAGCACACAGAAACCTGGGAATTGGAGCACACAAAACCCTCCTTCCTCATGAACAACATCCCAAATCCCAGGGCTGAACTGGAGAGCATCCCAAGCCCGGCTCAGCCCTGTGTGAGGGTTGGGGCAGCAGCTCCCCCAGCCTTTGGGATGGGCCCATCCCCGGGGTTTTGGTGGGAAGCAGAGCTCAGCCAGGGCACTGGCTGTTCCTGCAGGCTCTCAGGAGCAGGGCTGGGTTGTGAGAGGAGGGAATGGAGGGGAAGAGCAGAGAGGGGCAGGCAGGAGCTGCCTGAGCCCTCCGTGCCGTGCCTGTGCTCATCCCCAGCAGAGCAGGAAGCGTGTCCGGATAACATCAGCAGCCACTTCCTTATTTGTGCAAAACCCAAGAGCTCTGGCAGCACAGAGCACCCCTGGGATTTGGGGAGGGAGAACGGAGCCTCTGCAGAGCCCCATGGGCCCCAGGAGGGGCTGGAGCAGCAGGAATGTTCATGGAGCAGCTCCGGGCAGGTAAGGGGAGAACTCGTGGCCCAGTGTAGGAACGTGCCCCTCGTTGATGGAGTGACTGAATTATTCTTTGTCTGCTTAAAAAGGCAGAAAGCCCAGAAGTTTCTCTCTGAGTTTAGGTACAAAGACACCTCACAGGACCTTTTGGACTTCACCTCAGACCTGGGGCTGTCTGATTAGACAGAGGCCAAGAGGTCCCACCTAGGTAATTCACTAGAAAAAGAAGAGAACAAAGGAAATAATCACTCTTTTGGGGTGTTTTAGCAGGAACAAGAACCTCTTGCCCCTGCTCAGTTTTTTTTCTCTGTAAGAGCTTTGTTATTTTGCATTTTATCAAACCTTTTTCTGTTTCCAACACTACCTCAAAAGCCATCTTGCTAATTTTATGCCATTCAGAATAGCTAAACTATCTCAAGTGTAATAAGTTCTCATAAGACCTAGCTCAAAGAGAAGCCCACCAGCCCAGTTCCCCTTCTGGGACCTCTCTGTGGCCATCAGGGTGACAGACCCCGTGGCTTGGGCCTGGGAGTGGAGCAGCTGCTCGGCCTCGTCGCTGGAGTTTGGTGACAAAACCAGCTTTTTTGGGATGCAGGCCTTGTGCAAACACCTCAGGTCACCACAGGGAGGTCCAGGTTGGATATTGGGAACAATCCCTTCATGGAAAAGGTGCTCAAAGCCTGGCACAGGGTGGATTCCCCATCCCTGCAGGGATTGAAAGCCCTGTGCATGTGGCACTTGGGGACAGAGGTGGCCTTGGCAGTGCTGGGCATGGTTAGACTCGGTGTTCTCACAGGGCTTTTCCAACACAAACAATTCCATGATTCTCAGAGAATCCTGGGTTCCGTGGTGTTTTAAGCCATCCTGGGAGCTGAGGAGTGGAAAAGCCTCGCTCAGGTGCTTCTGGCAGAGCCTCACCAGGGCTGGCTGTGGAGGACAAGGTGCAGAGGCACAGCTGCAGCCGTGGGGCTCCTCCAGCAAAACCCAGCCCCAGGTTCTGTGTTAAAAAGGAAAAATGTGGGGGAAAAAATAACCTCAGTTTCAAGGGAAAAGGGGAAAATGAGCTAGGCCAGATGATGGATGATCCTTCTCCAGCAGGCAGTGATCAGCTTGGCTTGAGTCTTTGCACAACTGAGGGTCCCTCCTGGCTCCCAGAGCTCTGTTGGACCAGCTCAGGCTTCAAAGTCTCCGTATTTGGTGTCTGTAAAAAGCCATGCACTGAAATCAGATTGGAAGATTTGGGCAAGGTTCAAACAGGCCAGAGCTCCTGTAGAGTGGGGCAGTGAATTAATCACCTGCAGTAATTAAAGGCTGCTCTGTGCTCCCTGCCAGTGCCATGTGCTTGGGAAAAGGGGAATAAGGGATCAAACACTGCTCTGAACTGGAGATTTTTGCATTGTCCCTTGGCACAGAGGAAACCCTGGGAGCCAGGGAAATGCCAGGTCGCAGCTGGAAGGTGGCACCTGCTTTACTGGGGAGCTTTGTGTCCTCTGAGAGCCAGGCCCTGCCCAGAGCAGCTGCCAGGAACAAGAGGAAAAAAAGGATTCTCTTTGTGCTCCCTGCCAGTGCCATGTGCTTGGGAAAAGGGGAATAAGGGATCAAACACTGCTCTGAACTGGAGATTTTTGCATTGTCCCTTGGCACAGAGGAAACCCTGGGAGCCAGGGAAATGCCAGGTCGCAGCTGGAAGGTGGCACCTGCTTTACTGGGGAGCTTTGTGTCCTCTGAGAGCCAGGCCCTGCCCAGAGCAGCTGCCAGGAACACGAGGAAAAAAAAGGATTGTCTTTTCTTTTTTCTGGCATTTTGTTTCTTCCTGCTGAAGACTGGGTAGAAATATCAGCTTTTCTAAATGCAGCAGTTCCTGCACGTGACTGGGGGGAAGCTGCTTCCTGAGGATCCCCTTGGCCAGTTCACAGGGGCTGCACACACACAAATCTCCTCTTCCCCTTTTTTAGCTTAATGGAGCTTTTCTGCAGACCTTGGAGTCCAGCCTGTGCCTGATCTGATCAGGCTCTGCTGCCAGGGAACAGGGACAGGACAAGGGGAAATGGCCTCAGGCTGGGCCAGGGCAGGCTCAGGGTGGACACCAGGAGGAATTTCCCCATGGAAAGGGTGCTCAGGCCTTGGCAGGGGCTGCCCAGGGAGGTTTGGAGTGCCCATCCCTGCAGGTGTCACCTGGATGTGGCACTGAGTGCCCTGGGCTGGGGACAAGGTGGGGATCTGTCACAGCTGGGACTCCATGGGCTGGGAGGGCTTTCCCAGCCTCAGGGCCTCTGGTGTTTCTGGCATTTCTCCTGCACTGGCTGCTCAGAGCAGCTTTGCTCCTCAGCAGCAGCAGAGTCCTGACCTGCAGTGACCCTCCCAGCCCAGACTCCTTCCCCTCTGAAGGACTCTGAGCAATAACAACAACTCAGTTTTTATTTGAACTGCTTCCCTTGGCTCTGCCCCCATTCCGTGTGTGCAGTGATGTCATTCCCTGTGCTTCCTGATCAGAATTCCTCTGAGCTCTGAGGGTTCCTCCTGAAGAGCTGCAGATTTCAGCTGGGCTCCTTGGCAAGGATTTCCTTCCAGTCAGATTTGTTTGTGTTTCCATCCTTTGTGGGAAATGAAACCTTTCAAGGTGAAGAACAGCAATTAATGCTCCCCACATCTCTGCCCTCACTGACAAGCTGGGCACACTCCCTGTGCCCTCTGCGTTTGTCATCTCCCAGCACAGGAGTTCAGAGAGCCATGGAATGGGTTGGGAGGGACCTCAGAGCCCACCCAGTGCCACCCCTGCCATGGCAGGGACACTGCCACTGTCCCAGGGTGTCCCAATGTCCAGCCTGGCCTTGGGCACTGCCAGGGATCCAGGGACAGCCCCAGCTGTGCCAGGGCCTGCCCACCCTGCCAGGGGAGAGTGAGTCAATGCCCAATGAATTATTCAATAGTTGAAGAATGAGTTAATAGTTAAAAATGAGTTAATAGTTAAAGGATCAGTCAATGATTAATGGATCAGTCAATGGTTAAAGGATCAGTCAATGGCTGTTCCTCCCCTCTCAGAGTGTGGCCCACAGCAGCTCCCTGACTTCCAGAAACATCCCAGGGCTCACCCAGGGCTGCTGCTGGCTCTGGGATTTTCCCTCTCCTCCCTGGTGTTCCCGCAGCCAGGTGACATCTGTGCTGCTGTCCCCACCTGGGCTGGGACACTGCTGCTGGCTCAGAGCAGAGGGGTGCCAGGCAGGGAGGGGCAGGGCTGTGGGGAGGGGCTGTCCCTGCCTGTCCCTGTCCCTGTGCCCTGTCCTTGTCCCAGCAAGGGACAGAGGCTGTCCCTGCCTGTCCCTGTGCCCTGTCCTT
This sequence comes from Montifringilla adamsi, assembly GCA_017590115.1. NCBI lineage: Eukaryota > Metazoa > Chordata > Aves > Passeriformes > Passeridae > Montifringilla > Montifringilla adamsi. The sequence continues at coordinate 104,460 of JAGGNK010007127.1, read as the reverse complement.
GTCCCAGCAAGGGACAGAGGCTGTCCCTGCCTGTCCCTGTGCCCTGTCCTTGTCCCAGCAAGGGACAGAGGCTGTCCCTGCCTGTCCCTGTGCCCTGTCCTTGTCCCAGCAAGGGACAGAGGCTGTCCCTGCCTGTCCCTGTGCCCTGTCCTTGTCCCAGCAAGGGACAGAGGCTGTCCCTGCCTGTCCCTGTGCCCTGTCCTTGTCCCAGCAAGGGACAGAGGCTGTCCCTGCCTGTCCCTGTGCCCTGTCCTTGTCCCAGCAAGGGACAGAGGCTGTCCCTGCCTGTCCCTGTGCCCTGTCCTTGTCCCAGCAAGGGACAGAGGCTGTCCCTGCCTGTCCCTGTGCCCTGTCCTTGTCCCAGCAAGGGACAGAGGCTGTCCCTGCCTGTCCCTGTGCCCTGTCCTTGTCCCAGCAAGGGACAGAGGCTGTCCCTGCCTGTCCCTGTGCCCTGTCCTTGTCCCAGCAAGGGACAGAGGCTGTCCCTGCCTGTCCCTGTGCCCTGTCCTTGTCCCAGCAAGGGACAGAGGCTGTCCCTGCCTGTCCCTGTGCCCTGTCCTTGTCCCAGCAAGGGACAGAGGCTGTCCCTGCCTGTCCCTGTGCCCTGTCCTTGTCCCAGCAAGGGACAGAGGCTGTCCCTGCCTGTCCCTGTGCCCTGTCCTTGTCCCAGCAAGGGACAGAGGCTGTCCCTGCCTGTCCCTGTGCCCTGTCCTTGTCCCAGCAAGGGACAGAGGCTGTCCCTGCCTGTCCCTGTGCCCTGTCCTTGTCCCAGCAAGGGACAGAGGCTGTCCCTGCCTGTCCCTGTGCCCTGTCCTTGTCCCAGCAAGGGACAGAGGCTGTCCCTGCCTGTCCCTGTGCCCTGTCCTTGTCCCAGCAAGGGACAGAGGCTGTCCCTGCCTGTCCCTGTGCCCTGTCCTTGTCCCAGCAAGGGACAGAGGCTGTCCCTGCCTGTCCCTGTGCCCTGTCCTTGTCCCAGCAAGGGACAGAGGCTGTCCCTGCCTGTCCCTGTGCCCTGTCCTTGTCCCAGCAAGGGACAGAGGCTGTCCCTGCCTGTCCCTGTGCCCTGTCCTTGTCCCAGCAGAGGAACAGAGGCTGTCCCTGCCTGTCCCTGTGCCCTGTCCTTGTCCCAGCAGAGGAACAGAGGCTGTCCCTGCCTGTCCCTGTGCCCTGTCCTTGTCCCAGCAGGGCTGGTGGCAGCCCCAGGGCACAGAGAGTCTCTGAGACCCTCTGGGAGCCTCTGAAAGGCTCTGGGCACTCTTGGGATCCTCTGAGACCTGCTGGGTGCCAGTGGGAGCTCCTGGGAGCCTCTGGAAGCTTCAGAGAGCCTCTGAGAACCTCTGGGAGCTCCTGGGAGCCTCTGAGACCCTCTGGGGAGCTTCTGGGAGCTTTTGGGAGCCTCTGGGAGCTTCTGGGGAGCCTCTGGGAGCTTCTGAGACCTACTGGGTGCCACTGGGAGCCTTTAGGAGCCTCTGGGAGCCTCAGCCAGCCTCTGGGAGCTTCTGAGAGCCTCTGGGTGCTTTTGGGAGCCTCTGGGAGCTTCTGAGATGTTCTGGGAGCCTCTGAGAACCTCTGGGAGCTTCAGAGAGCCTCTGGGAGCCATTGGGAACTTCAGAGAGCTCCTGGGAGCCTCAGAGTGGAAGGTGTCCCTGCCATGGCAGGGCTGGCACCGGGTGGGCTCTGAGGTCCCTCCCCACCCAAACCTTTCCAGGATTCCCTGAGTTGCTGCCGTGCTCTGAGGGACTCTCTGAGCTCAGGGACAGCCGTGACAGCAGCACAGCTGCGTGTGTCACAGGCAGCCAGGGTGGCTCTCCAAAGGAGAAGGGATTTTTCTGCAGAGCTGGGTGAAGGACAGAAGGATCTGCAGTGTTTCACTGTGCAGGGTGTGCCGCTTCCACGCGTGCCTTCTGCAGAGCAAACACACAAAAATTCTCTTTGGTATCTTGTTATTCCGGGGCCAGTGGGGCACCTTCCCCTGCAGTGAGGGCAGATCCCAGCTGGCAGCACCAGGGAACCTCTGGGAGTTTGGGTTCTGCTGGAAAACAACCTCCAGCCCTCAGTGCCTGGTGTGTGCTGGGATTCCTGCAGGCTCTGCGCCTGAGTGTCCCCAGGAATGTGGTGGCCAAGGCTGGCCCAGGCCAGGGGCAGCTCTGTGCCAGCACTGGGCTTGCTCTCCTCTGTTTCTATATTTATATTTGGTGTTGGCTGAAGCGTGGCCAGGGGGAGCCTCCAAAAACTGCTCCTGCTGGCTTTGTGCTGCTTCCCAGGGGATCTGATGCCTTGGGAAGGCTGCCCTGGAGCAGAGGCTGGACAGAGCTAAAGGATAAAGCAGGGGTTTATTAAAAGGAGATCCTCCATGGATCCACCTTGGGCAGCACAAGAGCCCAGCCAGGGCTGCACCCAAGATGAACCCAAATGGTCCCAAAATGCACGATGGTCACGGGGTCTGTCACTGGGATCAGCTCTGCTCCATGTGCACATTGCAGTTCAGTGTCCAATCCCAGCTGCAGCCCCTGCACTCCCATCCTGCTTGTTTTCCTCTCTTCATTCCACGGGGTTTGTGCTCTTGGGCTGAGATTTGGATCATTTGTCCTTGGTGCCCAGCTGGAGCAGGAATTGTTTTGTCTCCCTGCTCTGTGCACAGAGCTCACCATCCCCTGATGTGGAATCCAGACCCACACACCAAAGCAGCACAGAATGTGAAAAATAGAAAAGCTGAAACCTGAGGCATCAGTGCCACTGCAGAGGGACCCAGGCACGGCCAGTGTGGGTTCCAGTGTGGGGTTTGGTGTGGGGTTCAGTGTGGGATTGCAGTGCAGGGTTCCAGTGCTGGATTGCAGTGTGGGGTTCAATGTGAGATTGCAGTGTGGGGTTCCAGTGCAGGGTTCCAGTATGGGTTTCCAGTGTGGGATTGCAGTGCAGGGTTCCAGTGTGGGATTGCAGTGTGGAGTTCCAGTGAGGGGTTCCGGTGTGAGATTGCAGTGAGGGGTTCCAGTGTAGGTTCCAGTATGGGGTTCTAGTGCAGGGTTGCAGTGAGGGGTTGCAGTGCAGGGTTGCAGTGTAGGTTCTAGTGTGGGATTGCAGTGCAGGGTTGCAGTGAGGGGTTCCAGTGAGGAGTTGCACTGCACGGTTGCAGTGCAGGGTTCCCATGCAGGGTTCCAGTGCAGGGTTGCAGTGAGGGGTTCCAGTGAGGAGTTGCAGTGCAGGGTTCCCATGCAGGGTTCCCATGCAGGGTTCCCATGCAGGGTTGCAGTGAGGAGTTGCAGTGCAGGGTTCCCATGCAGGGTTGCAGTGCAGGGTTCCAGTGCAGGGTTGCAGTGAGGGGTTGCAGTGCAGGGTTCCCATGCAGGGTTGCAGTGAGGAGTTGCAGTGCAGGGTTCCCATGTAGGGTTGCAGTGCAGGGTTGCAGTGCAGGGTTGCAGTGCAGGGTTGCAGTGCAGGGTTGCAGTGCAGGGTTGCAGTGCAGGGTTGCAGTGCAGGGTTGCAGTGGCCCCAGCTGGGCTGCAGCTCCCCTCCCCCTGCAGGGCTCCAGTGCAGGGTGTGCAGGGTTACCGAAGGGCCAGGGGCCAGCTGCTCTGGCAGTGCAGGGTTGCAGTGGCCCCAGCTGGGCTGCAGCTCCCCTCCCCCTGCAGGGCTCCAGTGCAGGGTGTGCAGGGTTACCGAAGGGCCAGGGGCCAGCTGCTCTGGCCCGGGGAACAGGGCAGGGAAGGCGGCGAGTCCCGCCAACGGCCACAGCGCCTGGGGCTGCTCCGACACGAGGGCAAGCTGGGATCTGCCTCTGCTCATCCTTACTTCTACTTCTAGTTTTAGTTTTGGTTTTAGTTTTATATTCATTGTTATTTTTATTTTCATTTTCATTTTCATTTTCATTTTCATATTTATCTTTCCATTCACTATTCCTATTCCTGTCTATAGTTTAGTTATCCTTTACAGTCACAGTTCTATTTTCCACACCTACCAAACACACTTATTCCTATTCTTTCCCTTCCTCTCGCCTCTCTAACATTTCCAGAGTTGCCCAAACACCAACACAAACACAAACATAACTGTATTTACAATGACGTGTGTGACATTCCCGTCCGCGCCGGGCGTTCCCCGCTCGCTCCCTGCGCTCGCGGTGCCCCCGCACTGACCGTGCCCGTTTGTGTCGTGCCCCTGCACTGACCGTGCCCCCGCACTGACCGTGCCCGTTTCTGTCATGCTCCCGCGCTGACCGTGCCCCCGCACTGACCGTGCCCGTTTCTGTCGTGCCGCCCGCACTGACCGTGCCCCTGCACTGACCGTGCCCGTTTGTGCCGTGCCCCCACACTGACCGTGCCCGTTTGTGTCGTGCCGCCCGCACTGACCGTGCGCCCGCACTGACCGTGCCCCCGCACTGACCGTGCCCCCGCACTGACCGTGCCCCCGCACTGACCGTGCCCGTTTGTGTCCTGCCGCCCGCAGTGCCGCCCCGCCTGGCCCCCGCGGGCTCCCCGCAGCCCGGCTGCCCCTCGCCCTCCGTCCCGGCCAAGGGCCTCTCCTCCTCCCAGAAGCACAGCAAGAAGGCCCTCAAGCAGGTCAGTGCCTCAGTTTCCCCGGGAGTCGTCTCCTCTCCGCGCGGGGGTGGAATCCCAGAGCTGCGCTCCCTCCTCAGGGATCCGCGCTCTTCTGTTCCTTGCCTTTTCCCCTGAAATTGCAGAAATCGTACTTTGGAAATGATACTTTTAGAGAGAGAGTGAAATGGGTTTTTTTTTTTTTTCCCCCCGATCCTGGGAGGAGATCCCGTCGCTTCCCGGGAAGTGGGGTTGGTAAATTCAGCCTCTGGGGGAAAACGCAGTGACTCCATCCCCTGGTGGGCACAAATTCCCTCCCAGGGAATTCCGTGGGGGCTGCATGTCCACGTGGAGGGCAGGAGGGCAGGAATTCATTCCGTGGACAGAGAGTCTGGAAAAAGAGGGAGGAAGGAGGGCAGGAATTCCATGGAGAGAGAGTCTGGAAGTGAAGGAAGGCAGGCAGGAATTCCATGATGAGGAATTGCAGCTGAATTATTCCCCAGTGTGGGGTTCAGAGGTGTTCCCCCAGCTGCACTGCCCGGGCCCCAGGATCCTGAGGAAGGAAATGCTTCATCTGGCATCTCAATCTCAAAACTGGGAAATCCCAAATCTCAAAAATCTAAAACTATCAGAAATCTCAGAAATCTCAACATTAAAAATACCAAAGTTCAAAATTGCAAAATCTCAAAATTCAGGATCTCAATATTTTGATCTCAAATCAGTCTCAAAATTGGGAAATCTAAAAAATGTGAAAAATCTCAAAATTCAAAATCTCAAAGTTTTGATCTCAAATTAATCTCAAAATTGGGAAATCTCAGAAATAACAAAATTAAAAATCTCAATATTTTGATTTCAAATCTGTCTCAAAATTGGGAAATCTGAAAAATCTGAAAAATCTCAAAATTCAAAACCTCAATATTTTGATTTCAAATCAATCTCAAAATTGGGGAGCCTCAAAAATACAAAAAATCTCAAAATTCAAAATCTCAATTTTGATCTTAAGTCAATCTCAAAATTGAGAATTGTCAAATTTTCTCCAGCCAAAACCACTGTGCCAGGATTTTCTCCTTGGCACAGGGAGTGTGTGTGAGGAGGAAAGGAGGAAAGGAAAGGAAAGGGAAAAGGGAAAAGGGAAAAGGGAAAAGAAAGGTAAAGGGAAAGGAAAGGAAAAGGAAAAGATGAGCAGGAGCTGTGGCTCCAGCCCAGTAGCTGAACTGGTGCCAGGGAAGATGCCAGTTTTTGGGAATTTCCTGTTCCCTGGGGCTGATTGCCCAGGGGGATTCCCACTAATTGAGCAGGATATTAATGAGTAATTACAGTCTCTGCATTCCCCAGCCCTCATTAATCCTGGCTGGCAAATATTCCCGCAGCATCCACACGGGCTCTTCCCTTCAGGGGGTCAGGCTGGCACAGGGTGCCCACCCTGCATCCCTGGCAGTGCCCAAGGCCAGGCTGGGGCTGGAGCACCTGGGACAGTGGCAGTGTCCCTGCCATGGCAGGGGTGGCACTGGGGGGGCTCTGAGGTCCCTTGCCACCCAACCCAGCTGGCATTCCATGATGCCAAGGTGCTGCTGGCTGGGATGGCTCCGGGCTGGGCTTCTGATTCTCAGCAGCCAAACCCTGTGGGGGGCAGATCCGGGGGGCAAAGGGGAAATCTGAGCTCTGGGAGATCCTGGAGCCCCTGGCAGGGCCTGGAGGGGCTCCAGGAGAGCTGCAGAGGGACTGGGGACAAGGCCTGCAGGGACAGGACCCAGGGAATGGCTGCCAGTGCCAGAGGGCAGGGCTGGATGGGAGATTGGGAATTGGGAATTGTTCCCTAGCAGGGTGAGCAGGCCCTGGCACAGGGTGCCCAGAGCAGCTGGGGCTGCCCCTGGACCCCTGGCAGTGCCCAGGGCCAGGCTGGACACTGGGACAGTGACAGTGTCCTTGTCCATGACAGGGACTTACAAAAAGTGGCTAAAAAGAGGAAATTGGGGTGGTGGGAAGGAGGGACAGGGCTGGAAAACACCACGCTGTGAGTGAAAATGGAGTTAGAGGAGCTGGCGTGTCCTTAGTCCTCTCTGTGCCCTGGGTTACTGCTGGGGGCTGCTTGGGCTCAGCCCTCCCCTCTCCAGGAATTCCAACACTCCCAGAGGGAAGAGGGGCTGGATTTCTCAGGGAGAACCTGTAGGAATCGGAAAAACAGAAACTTCCACAGATAGCAAGGAATTTAATTTACAACCTTAAAAAAAAAACTTAATATAAAATTAAATAAAAATTAAAATTAAAATAAATAATTTATATAAAAATAATATACAGATATTAAGTAAAAAAGTAATAAACGTATGTTTCTGTAGTTGAAGGTAAGAATATACCTTGACTAAATAAGAAACTGTATTAAATAAGATAGTTAGAAGTTTATAATGCAGGGTTGTGGCTATATAAAGTAAACCAAACATTTAGAAGTTATATAAGTGCAGAATATTATATGCACTGTATATTATATGCAGTTCTTATATATTAAGAACTGCATATAAGACAAAAACCCGTTAAACAAAAATATCCACAAGGATATACAGGAAAAGCAAGCAAAAATAATAAGTATAAAAAACAAAATAAACCCCATAGCAACCGTCTGTTAAGTTAAAAAATTATATATTACCTTATAACAAAGAACTTGTAACTACTCTTAAGCTCTAACCAACTACTCACTCCTCTAAAATCTCCCAAGCTCTAAAACTTCATATTTATGTGAACAATAAATTGTTCTTAACCTGGCAATAACCCCGGGGCTCCACGTGCTGCCGGGAGTGTGGATGGTTCCAGGATGCAGGATTGGGTTCAGCCACCCAGAGGTGTCACTTTTCGGGCCAGCTGCAGCCCTGGCTCCTTTTCCCGGGGGGCAGCAGCGGGGGGTGCCCAGTGCCAGGGGGCTCCTGCAGGGAGTTTGTGTTCAGCAGTGCCACTGTGTCCCCTGGCAGGTGTGGGGCTGCCTTTGGGCTTTCTGATCCTGATCCCAGTCCTGGTCCTGGTCCCATGTGTGCTGTGCCCTGTGCCCTGTGGGGTGGCTGATCCCTGATCCCTGTGCCTGGTGGGTGGCTGATCCCTGATCCCTGTGTCCTGTGGGTGGCTGATCCCTGTGCCCTGTGCCCTGTGGGTGGCTGATCCCTGATCCCTGTGCCCTGTGGGTGGCTGATCCCGTGCCCTGTGCCCTGTGGGTGGCTGATCCCTGATCCCTGTGCCCTGTGGGTGGCTGACCCCGTGCCCTGTGTCTCTGCAGGCCCTGAAGCAGCAGCAGCAGAAGCAGCAGCAGCAGCAGCAGCAGCAATGCAGGGCGGGCATGGGGCCGGGCATGGCCCTGCCCTCCAGCCAGCACGTCCTGCTCAAGGCCAAGGCCACACCTGGGAGGTCAGGTACGTGAGGGCACCTGGCAGGGGGGTGGAGGGGAAACTGCTCCTTGCTGCAGCTGCCTTTGGGCTCTGGAGCCTTCAGCTCCTGCCTCGGGGCTTGGGGCTGTGAGGGAGGCAGCTGGTAAGGACAGACCTTGGAGAGATCTGGAATGGACCTTGGAGGGATCTTGGGTGATCTTGGATAGCTCTGACTGTAAGGACAGACCTTGGAGAGACCTGGAATGGATCTTGGAGGGATCTTGGGTGGTCTTGGATAGCTCTGACTGTAAGGACAGACCTTGGAGGGATCTTGGGGGGATCTTGGAGGGATCTTGGGTGATCTTGGATAGCTCTGACTGTAAGGACAGACCTTGGAGTGACCTTGGAGAGACCTGAGATGGATCTTGGAGGGTTCTTGGGTGGACCTTGGATGATCTTAGCTCTGACTGTAAGGACAGACCTTGGAGAGACCTGGAATGGATCTTGGAGGGATCTTGGGTGGTCTTGGATAGCTCTGACTGTAAGGACAGACCTTGGAGGGATCTTGGGGGGATCTTGGAGGGATCTTGGGTGGATATTGGATGACATTGGATAGCTCTCACTGTAAGGACAGACCTTGGAGTGACCTGGAATGGATCTTGGAGGGATCTTGGATGATCTTAGCTCTGACTGTAAGGACAGACCTTGGATGGATTTTGGAGGGATCTTGGATAGTCTTGGCTGGATCTTGGATGATGTTGGATAGCTCTGACTGTAAGGACAGACTTGGAGCAACCTTGGATGATCTTGGACGGATTTTGGAGGGATCTTGGATGGATCTAGGATAGCTCTGGCTGTGTCTTTGGCTGGTTCAGAGCTGCTCCCAGTGCTCAGTGATGTTCCCAGTCACCTGTACCCCATGCAGGGGCCTTCTCCTGGTGGTTCTGTTTGAGGATTTCTCCTGGTTATTTCTATTTGGGGTTCTCCTGCTGTTTATGTTTGTGGATTTCTCCCAGTGTTTATGTTCTGGGATTTCTCCTGGTGTTTATATTTGGGAGTTTCTCCTGGTGTTTATGTTCTGGGATTCCTCCTGGTATTTAAATTTGGGAGTTTCTCCTGGTATTGATGTTTTCCCAAGTGGCTCCTCATCCTGCAGGGTGGGTTCCACATCCTGTTCCCCTCTGGAAGATCCCAGAGGGGTTTCCAGAATTGGTGGTGTCAGGGAGCAGTGAGCTCACTGCCCTGCTCTGGCTGCTCCAGCAGGACAGGAGCTCCCTGCCAGCACCAGATTCTCCATGGTATCCCAAATTCTTGGTAGTTATTCCAGCCAGTTTTCCCTGATTTCTTGCCAGAGTGACTGAGCCTTGGGAAGGTCCTGGTTCTGAGCCACAGAACCCCCAGATCCCAAACTGCTTGGGTGGGAAGGGACCTCAGAGCCCACCCAGTGCCACCCCTGCCATGGCAGGGCCACCTTCCCCTGTCCCAGCCCTGATCCAGATCCCAAAACCTGCAGCTCCGGTCCCAAATCCCAAGGTTTGTTCAGCCACTGAGCTCTCCAGTGAAGCCTGGAGCTGTGAGTAATTCATTAACATTAATTACTGACCCCACCCCAGTCCCAAAACCCCTTCCCTTCCAAGCTGCCAGTCCTGCAGCCCAGGAGCTGGGCTGGAGCAGGGACAGTGAGAGCAGGAATTCACATCTGCTTATCCCTGCCACAGCACCGGGCACAGGAACTGGCACCTGGGCACTCCCTGCTGCCCATTCCCTGGCACCTGCCGGGTTCCCTGGCACCTGTGGAATTCCCTGACACCTGTGGAATTCCCTGGCACCTGCCCAATTCCCTGGCACCTCTGCAATTCCATGGCACCTTCCCAATTCCCTGGCACCTGCCAGTTTCCCTGGCACCTCTGGAATTCCCTGGCACCTGTGGAATCCCCTGATACCTATGGAATTCCCTGGCACCTGTGGAATCCCCTGGCACCTATGGAATTCCCTGGCTTGGGGCCAGCTCAGTGCCCCAGACAATCCCTGGCAGGGCTCAGCATTCCAGCTCCATTCCCTGTAGGCAGCTGGGCTGTGGGCACACATCCAGCTTGTGCCAGTCCCTCTCCAAGGCAGGGCAATTCCAGTGTCCCCATTCCAAGGCAGGACATTCCCAGTGTCCCCATTCCAGTGTCCCCATTCCAAGGGAGGACATTCCAAGGGAGGACATTCCCAGTGTCCCCATTCCAGTGTCCCCATTCCAAGGCACAGGGGCATTCCCAGTGTCCCCATTCCAGTGTCCCCATTCCAAGGCACAGGGGCATTCCCAGTGTCCCCATTCCAAGGCACAGGGGCATTCCCAGTGTCCCCATTCCAAGGCAGGGCATTCCCAGTGTCCCCACTCCGGTCCCAGTGCCAACATCACAAACATCTGTGTTTGCATTTCCTGGGAGAGTTGTGGGAATGTCGTGGGCAGGGCAGGGCAGGGATTTTCCAGGAGCCCTGAGAAGCTGGGAATGCCCAGGAGCTGCCCTGAGCCCCAGCCTGTCCTGGGGCAGGCCTGGGGCTCATTCCTGGTGAAAGTCCCTCCTGCCTGTTCAGAGGTGCCAAGGCCAGGGAGTTTTGCCCTTCCTGCTGTGCAACTCCAGCTTTAGGATGCTTTCCCCAGGCTCAGTCAGGAGCTTTTCCTGCTCCCAGGCCTTTCCTGCTCCCAGCTTTTTCCTGGAGCTCTTCCTCAGCTGGTTCCAGGTGGGATTGGTGTGTTCAGGAGCCCCCCCAGGCTGTAAATCCCTCCCTGCCAAGGCCTGGAAGGTTCCTCCTGTGTGGTTTTCTCCATGAAGTCCCTTTTCCCCCACCCTGCCCAGGGGCAGCTCCAGCAGGGACACCCAGAGGTGTGGAGAGAGCAGGGAATCACATGCATGGAGGGAGGGAACAGCATTCTGGTGGAAAGCAGGGCACTGATTGCACAATTTCAGGGATTTATTCAGAGCTGGAAGAGCTTGTGTGAGGGAGGGAAGGGAAACTGAGCCCTGGGAAGGGGAGGAGGAGTTCCCCAGGGTGGCAAGGACAAAAGCTGCAGGAGAGGGGTGAAGTTTAGCAAGAACAGGGGAGGTGTGGAGAGATTTCCCTGCCAGTGAGCTCTGCCAGGAGCTCTGTTAGCCCTGGAAGTGTGAATGGGACCGTGCCTGGGTCAGATTAGATGGGAAATAAACTGGGATTAACTGGGAAATGGACTCAAAGCACGTGAGATGTGCCTGTCCATGCCTTTGGTTTTTGGTGGCTCCATGGGATCTCCTGCATTGAGCTGCTGGGCAGTGCTGACCAGGTGTGTGCTCCCCCAGGGCAGCTGAAGAGAGCGCGCTGTGCCGAGATCGACGTGGAGACGCCGGACTCCATCCTGGTGAACACCAACCTGCGGGCCCTGATCAACAAGCACACCTTCAGCCTGCTGCCCCCCGAGTGCCAGCAGCGCCTGCTGCTGCTGCTGCCCGACGTGGACAGACAGGTACGGCCTGCAGGATGGCTCTGGGTCATGGAGGAGCTCCATCCCTGCAGGAGGATCCTCGTGCAGGGTCCCTCTGTGCATGCCTGTGTTCATGTGTCCCTTTCTGGCAGGTTGGGAAGGGAAGCAGGCAGATGGACACTCCAGCAGCCCCCCAAACTCCACCTCCAGCTCCTCGCCCTCGGTGAAGCTCGAGAACTCGCTGCCAGGGCTGCCCAAGAAGCCCTTCCCCAGATCTGACAGGCTCCATGCACGTAAGAGATGGATTCCCTGCTTCTCCTGCTTCCCCAGGGCTTTTTCCTCCAGTGCCAGGGCAAAACCTAAACCAGCAAAAGGGAGTTAAGGGTGCAGATTGCATTGCTGAGGGACCCTGGGAGGGGCTGCCAGTCTGCTGGAATTGGGATAAATGATTCATAATGCCTCAGAGCTGCACCTCTCCTGGGAGTTCCCAGCTGTTGTTCCCTGCATTATTTATTATTTCATGTACTTACACACTCTAAGGACATGAAAAAGGAAAAGAAATTCCTGCGTGGGTCTCCATCCCTCAGACCCTGCTGGATTTGGCTCCCAGCCCTTTACTGGAGCTTTCTCAGCCCTCCAGACCTTCCTGGTTCCTATTACATTCTCCAAGGGTGGGATTGACCCAGGGGAATTTAAGGATATTCTTACAAAGGAATTGGAATGTCCTGAAGGGAAGAAACCCCTAAGGATCGTGGAATGCAGCTCCTGGTGCTGGCCAGGTAATCCCAGCAATCCCACCCAGGCTGCTGGGCAGGTACAGCTCACCTGGGCTGGGCAGGTACAGAACTCACCTGGGCTGTGCAGGTACAGAACTCACCTGGGCTGGGCTGGGCTGGGCAGGTACACACTCACCTGGGCTGTGCAGGTACAGAACTCACCTGGGCTGCCCTGCCCCACAGGGCTCTGGGGCAGGCAGGGAGGGATGCCAGGTGCAGATCCTGTTCCCCCGTGGTACCTGGGGGCAGAGGGGCACGGGGGCAGGGGAGAGCCAATCCACCTTAGGGTGATCTCCAGTCTGCTGGAATTGGGATAAATGATTCATAATGCCTCAGAGCTGCACCTCTCCTGGGAGTTCCCAGCTGTTGTTCCCTGCATTATTTATTATTTCATGTACTTACACACTCTAAGGACATGAAAAAGGAAAAGAAATTCCTGCGTGGGTCTCCATCCCTCAGACCCTGCTGGATTTGGCTCCCAGCCCTTTACTGGAGCTTTCTCAGCCCTCCAGACCTTCCTGGTTCCTATTACATTCTCCAAGGGTGGGATTGACCCAGGGGAATTTAAGGATATTCTTACAAAGGAATTGGAATGTCCTGAAGGGAAGAAACCCCTAAGGATCGTGGAATGCAGCTCCTGGTGCTGGCCAGGTAATCCCAGCAATCCCACCCAGGCTGTCCAAAGGCTCCTGGAGCTCTGGCAGGGTTGGGAATGTGCCCATTCCATGGGGCAGTGCCCAGCAGCCTCTGGGGAAGATCCTTTCCTGAGATCCATCCCAAATGCCCTGGCCCAGCTCCACTGCTCCCTCACTCTGAGGTCTCTGTCACTGTGGAGAACAGGCACTTGCACAGAGCAGCAGAGTCCAAAAGAAATCCCCAGCAACAAACTGGCCTTGACTGGAGACTTAAACCAGACAATTGCTGTGGCCAAAAGGAGCTGTAGGAACCCTCCTGAGAAGCCAGGGTGCCAAGGGAGGTGGGCTGAGGGGGGGTGGAGAGTTCTGTGCCTGGATCTCCCAGCTCTGTTGGTGAGACATGGAGTTAGAGAATTACCCTGAGCTAGAAATCAGTTTCAGCTTTAGATCAAGTGGGCTGGTTTAACTTGTTTAGTCCAGAGCTTGCTGAGCCAGGTCTGTGCTTGTGGGAATGTGACAACAGCCCCAGTCCTGGGCTTGAGGGGGACAGGGGACAGCAGGACAGCGTGGAGGGGACGTGTGCAGGAGCTCAGTTCCCTCCAGCTGCTGTGAACTTGTCTGGGGGAACCAATCCATGGATTCACCAGACCTTCACAGGGTTCTTTGGGGTGATGCCTTGGGAAGGCTGCCCTGGAGCAGAGGCTGGACAGAGCTAAAGAATAAAGCAGGGGTTTATGGAAAGGATCTCCTCCATGGATCCACCTTGGGCAGCACAAGAGCCCAGCCAAGTCTGCACCCCAGGTGAACCCAAAATAGTCACAAACAAATTGATGCCCACTCACGAGCTCTCACACCTGAGGCCTCAGGGAAACCCCAGTCTGACAGATCATTTTACCTGTGTGCAGAGGTGAAACAAGCCCGGGGACAGCCTGTGCCAGTCGGTGACAGGGCTGTGGGCAGCAGGTGACAGGGCTGTGTCTCCCCAGGTGGGCCCCGATGGGCTGATGAAGCTCAGCAGCTCGGCGCTCAACAACGAGTTCTTCACCTCGGCTGCGCAGGGCTGGAAGGAGCGGCTGTCGGAAGGTAAAGCCTGCCCAGGACCCCCGGCTGGGGAGGGGCTGGGGGAGCCTGCAGGGTGTCCCTGGAGAAGCTGCAGCTCTGCAGGGACTCACTGCCCACAGCTGGGGGGCTCAGGGTGGGAGGGGGCTGCAGGAGGAGTTCTGTGGTGAACTGACACAGGAAATCTCTGGAAGAGATGAGAAAAGGAGGAGAAATGTGTTTAAAATCTGAACTGACAGTAGAGCTGGGGCACTCTGGGGTTGTGGCACCTAAACACAGACACTGCTGGGGGGCAGAGAAGAGAAATTCTGTTCCAGAGCAGGGCATGGGGTGCTCTGAGCCATCCCTTTGGGTGTTTGGATGGGAAATTGGGGGAAATTCTTCCCTGGGAGGGTGGTGAGGCCCTTCCAAGTCTGACGAGGCTGTTCCCTCTGCTCCTGTCCAGGTGACAGGGCTGTGCCAGTCGGTGACAGGGCTGTGGGCAGCAGGTGACAGGGCTGTGCCAGTCGGTGACAGGGCTGTGGGCAGCAGGTGACAGGGCTGTGCCAGTCGGTGACAGGGCTGTGGGCAGCAGGTGACAGGGCTGTGCCAGTCGGTGACAGGGCTGTGGGCAGCAGGTGACAGGGCTGTGCCAGTCGGTGACAGGGCTGTGGGCAGCAGGTGACAGGGCTGTGTCTCCCCAGGTGGGCCCCGATGGGCTGATGAAGCTCAGCAGCTCGGCGCTCAACAACGAGTTCTTCACCTCGGCTGCGCAGGGCTGGAAGGAGCGGCTGTCGGAAGGTAAAGCCTGCCCAGGACCCCCGGCTGGGGAGGGGCTGGGGGAGCCTGCAGGGTGTCCCTGGAGAAGCTGCAGCTCTGCAGGGACTCACTGCCCACAGCTGGGGGGCTCAGGGTGGGAGGGGGCTGCAGGAGGAGTTCTGTGGTGAACTGACACAGGAAATCTCTGGAAGAGATGAGAAAAGGAGGAGAAATGTGTTTAAAATCTGAACTGACAGTAGAGCTGGGGCACTCTGGGGTTGTGGCACCTAAACACAGACACTGCTGGGGGGCAGAGAAGAGAAATTCTGTTCCAGAGCAGGGCATGGGGTGCTCTGAGCCATCCCTTTGGGTGTTTGGATGGGAAATTGGGGGAAATTCTTCCCTGGGAGGGTGGTGAGGCCCTTCCAAGTCTGATGAGGCCGTTCCCTCTGCTCCTGTCCCTGTTCCCTGGGAGCAGAGCCCGACCCCCCCTGGCTGTCCCCTCCTGTCAGGGAGTTGTGCAGAGCCACAAGGTCCCCCCTGAGCCTCCTTTTCTCCAGGCTGAGCCCCTTCCCAGCTCCCTCAGCCTCTCCTGGGGCTCCATTCCCTTCCCAGCTCCGTTCCCTGGACTGTCCCATTGCACTGGAGCAGCAGCCTGGGCTGCCAGGGCTCCTGGGACACCCACCTGGCCTGAGCCCTGTTAGCCAGCCCTTCCCTGGCTGAAATCCCTTCTGCATCCCCCAGGAGAGTTCACCCCCGAAATGCAGCTCCGGATCCGGCAGGAAATCGAGAAGGAGAAGAAGGTGGAGCTGTGGAAGGAGCACTTCTTTGAGAGCTACTACGGGCAGAGGTGAGAGCTCAGCTGGGTTCTGGGGTGGTCCATCCATGGATATTGGGTTCCCTGGAGCCTGAGGAAGGTTCCTGGCTTCAGCTGGTTCCAGGAAACCGGGAAGTGCCGGCAGGACCCAGCTCAGGTGGGAGGTTTGTCACCCTTTGTCCAGTGCAAGGACCCAGGTCAGGTGGGAGGTTTGTCACCCTTTGCCCCATGCAAGGACCCAGCTCAGGTGGGAGGTTTGTCACCCTTTGTCCCGTGCAAGGACCCAGCTCAGGTGGGAGGTTTGTCACCCTTTGTCCCGTGCAAGGACCCAGCTCAGGTGGGAGGTTTGTCACCCTTTGTCCCATGCAAGGACCCAGCTCAGGTTGCCCAAGGCCAGGCTGGACACTGGGGCTGGGAGCACCTGGGACAGTGGCAGTGTTCCCAAATCCTCCAGAATTGTTGGGAGAAACAGCACCAGGATTTTAGTGTGCCCCTCTGAAACAGCAGCACACGTTTTTAGTGTGCCCCTCTGAGGCTTTGCTTTGTCCAGCTGTGGGACAAAATCGTGGTCCCCACAGGGCTGGACACTAAAGCTGCTCCCCTGCTCCAGCTGTGGCCCAGCACACCAGGGCTCTGGCCAGCAGGTGACAGGGCTGTGGCCAGTAGGTGAGAAGGGCTGTGGCCATGAGCTCTGGCCAGCAGGTGACAGGGCTGTGGCCAGGGGCTGTGGGCAGCAGGTGACATGGGGCTGTGACGATGAGCTCTGGCCAGCAGGTGAGAAGGGCTGTGGCTAGCAGGTGACATTGGGCTGTGGCCAACAGGTGACATGGGGCTGTGGTGATGAGCTCTGGCCAGTAGGTGAGAAGGGCTGTGGGCAGCAGGTGACAGAGGGCTGTGGGCAGCAGGTGACAGGGCTGTGGGCAGCGGGTGGCCAGCAGGTGACAGGGCTGTGGGCAGCGGGTGACACAGGGCTGTGGGCAGCAGGTGGCAGAGGGCTGTGGGCAGCAGGTGACACAGGGCTGTGGGCAGCGGGTGACAGGGCTGTGTCCAGCAGGTGGCAGGGCTGTGGGCAGCAGGTGACAGAGCTGTGCCAGTCGGTGACAGGGCTGTGGGCAGCAGGTGACAGGGCTGTGCCAGTCGGTGACAGGGCTGTGGGCAGCAGGTGACA